>PVJX010036090.1:0-17801 GCA_004027295.1 Dolichotis patagonum
AAAAAAAAACCATAAATCACTAGTTGACAAACCACATACTGTCCTCCCAGAAATAGCTGTTCATGTTACAAAATTAAGGCATACAAAGTGAACACACAGTGAGGCTGCAAACAGTTACAAAAAAACAGGATGGAATAAAGCCAATTGAGACAGTATAGTGAAATTGGCATAGAACATCAAAGCAGGTCACCAGGACAACTGTAACAGGCAACATTGTATATCTCGTTGTCTTCACAATAGTTGTTCTTCTACTAGGTACAGCAAAATCAAAGAAATATACAACATTATAGAACACATCAACACAGAGTATTGAATAGAGCAACACCATTAATCGGGACAAAGCAAAACGGCGATAAAAATATCTGCCTTCAGAGATAGTAGAAGGAAACTCCCCTGACTTGCTGTACCAAATATGGTCATCTACTAAGAGATACCCAGATCCCTGGATCCCAATTGTTAAGGGAGGGGGGGGATGTGGTATGTTTTTCTAAGCCCGCCCCTGGTAGGCAGCAGGCTGGTTACTGATTGGCTCAGCACCCTAAGTTCCAGCATGGCGCGGATCTCAGGAAACGCTCTTGCTTCTTGTTTCCCCACCCTGGGGTGGCCGCGTCATCAGCATTCTTATAGGCACCTGAAGCAGGAGAGATGAGGAGTAGGAAAAAGAATGCAAACATTGGGAATTCCTTCAAATGAAGAAAAACATGTCACATGCCTATAATTCCAGTACTCAGGAGGCAGAGGCAGGAGGATCACTGAGAGTTTGAGGCCAGCCTTGTCTCAAAAAATCAAAAGATGATAGAAAGAAGAAAGAAAAAGAAAAAGAAAGAAATAATATGATTTAAATACTCTTGCCTCAACAAACACAAAGGCTATAACCAGAGGCTATAGTTTGAATATATCCATCAAAGTTCCTGTATTGGAAACTTGATCCCCAATGTGGGGATGTTGGGAGATGGAACTTTTAGATATAGAGATATAGGCCATGAGAGCAAGGATTCATGCTATTCATGGAGTGGACCCTTATAAAATGATCAGCCTCACTCTCTCCCCCTCTCTCCTCTCCCCTCTCCAATGTGATGACTCCCAACAAGTGATGACACATTAAGAAGGCTCTCCCTAAATGCTGGCCTCTTCATCTTGAATTTCCCAGCCTCTAAAATTGTGAGAATAAATTTCTTTTCTTTTTAAATCATTCAGTCTCTGGAATTTTGTTATAGCAGCATAAAAGGGACTAACACATTGACCTAAATTTAGCTTACAAAAATTTGCACTCATATTGACACTTTAGGGTAAAATAGCTCAACCTAACAGACATTCAATCATTTCAATGATCTTTCAAAATATAAACTTTAACAGAAATTTATTTTAATCACCAATAACAACAAAAATGATAGTATGATAAGTCTAAGGCTTAGAACAAAATTGTCCTTACTACATTGTCTATAATATGACAAATCAAAGAACTCCTCAAAACTAATAAGAAATTTCCAATGAATATAGTTATTGAGTTAAATGAGACTGACATAGACCTGAAATTTTAGAAATATTGAATTAAGAAGCAAATGATGAAAGAAATAATCCTAACTAAGTAGAAAGAACACAGAAGTGCACACAATGGTCTCTCCTCAGCTCTTAAATGCTCTAATGTGTAGCACCAAGATTTTCCTAGGTGGATTTTTTTTTGTTAACCTCCTGAAGGAATTAAACTCTACCTAATTCCTCTGTAATATCAAATAATAATCTCTTCCCTATTAGTCTCTTCAATTTTGCAACTAAACATATATATAAAGATAAAATTTTCTAATGATAAGAAATGGATTTCTAAGAAGAAAGGTTGCACGAAGGCACATCAACTTTAAAGAAATCAAATACATGGGTTTGGGAGTAGGTTTCTAACTCAAAATAATTTGCCCTCAAAGACAGGCATTGCAGTGTAAGCTGACTGAGGACTGGCAGCCCTGGAGTCAGAAGCTAAGGTTAGGGCTGGATTGCATGTCAGTGCCCTATCTCATCTAGAGTGAAGTCTATGACTAACTCTGTAGATAGACTTTCCTGCCTCCTATCTCATTCTTATCTGTGAAATAACTGAAGCCCTTTCTCAGGACCTCAACAGAATTGGGATTTTAGAACAAGCTCTTTTGAGTAGATTTCTATGAGAAATTTTAAAAATGTGACCCTTAGGTAGAAATAATACATATCTTATTCTAATATCTGAACTTCTATGGGGTTAATACATGGTAGGTAATCCTGAAAAAATGAAAAAAACATTTTCTTTTTTATTTTCAATAAGATAAATAAAACTTTCTAGGTTATATAGGTGTGCTAAGTTGTTGACATTTGCCACATTACCTAATTCAATCCTTGAAACTATGTAGGGCAAATATCTTGTTCTAATTTTAGAGGTGAAAGCCTAAGCTTCAGAAGGCAAAAGATAGAAGGTTGATGGCAATTTCTCCAGGCAGAGAATGAATAAGGGATGAGTTTATTTCATCCACACTTATAAATGCAGCCATTCCAATTATAAATTGATGAATTTTGGCCCAAATGATATTTGCCAAGTCATCATGGCAAAAAGGCCAAAAACAACAGCACATCAACTTCCTCTTCCTCAGCCCAAAAATAAACTTCCTGTCTCTTCTTTCATGCATGCCAAGGCTCCTCCAATGTATCACCTGTTAGTGTATCACCTGGCCTGGCTCCCAAACTCTATCCCTGCCAGACCTAATAAAAGCCCAATCACACCTTTGTTCTGGTCTGAGGGAATCTTGCATTCTTCTGCAACCCTCCAGTGCCCACAATAAAGGCCTCTTTATCTCTCTCTATCTCTCAACTACACTAAAAAAACCTAACATGAATAAAATGAATACTTTTCATTTTTCTCTGTTTTAAGATGAAACAGTGGCAGTATTAATTAAATATTTATTGAACAAATGTAGGGTACATGAGTAAGGCGTGTTCTGACCTGAAGACACAATAAACAGCTTCAAATATTCAGAGGGCTGTCATACAAAGAATGAAAAACTCTCTCCCTGTTTCTCCAAAAAGCAAAACTTGAACAAATGGATAAATATAAGTAATCATTAGGCTGTAAGATAGTTGTACGAAGTGCACCACTTATCTTAATGGCTTATTTTCCTGTACAATGCATTTGACATCTAGCTGTTCCCTTCTTCTGAGAGAAGATATAGTACAACTTAATATTTTCATTAATGCCTTACAGAAGTTCCATTTTCATGACAAGTGGTCCATTGCCAGCAATGAATGCAGTCAAATTACTGGAGAAAAATCTAATATCACTGTTACAGTTTGTGTCTGGACGTCCCCCCACGCCCAAGCCTCACGAAGTCATGGCAGCAGAAGTCTGTGACTGATTCATGGTCCAATGCTAAGATTATGGGTGTGAGTGCTGCACACACCCTAGGGTGGGTGTGGCCTACATACACTATAAGGGAAAAAGAGAGTCTTCTCACACATTCTTCTCTTTTGCTCTTGTTGCTTTTTTTGTCTTCTGCAGCCATGAACTGTTGCCTTCTGCCATGTGCCACCCTGTCTTGGAGCCAGCTGATTGCAGACTGAACCTCCACAAACTGTGAGCTAAATGAACCTTTCCTTCCTTCATTTTGGGCATCAGGAATTTTGTCTCAGCAATGAGAGAAAAGTAACCAAGACAGTTACCAAGCTGGTTTACTTAGGAAGCCATCTATTTGTTCCTTGTATACATTTTTATATTCTAAATCAGTTATTCTCATGAGGTGGGGAGAAAAGAAAGCATATGATGTTCTTCAAAAAGGGTGAACTGCAATTCCCAGTCCCACTTAAACCTCAAGTGAATGCCTGCAGTCTTCACATGGTGATACAGATAGGAGTGTGGTGTGCGCTGGAGCAGGGAAAAGACAGTTAACAACTCCTCCTCTCCAAGAAGCTCCTGTTTATTTCTTCAGTCACTGGGAAATATAAACTGACTGCACAATATTGGCAGGCCCTATGTGAATTGTTAGATATTACAATATGAGAATAATTTCAACTGTTCAACATAATGCTCAAGGTCAAAGTATACATAAAGTACTTTATATTATGTATACCACCACCACTGCTACTCAATATTGCTTCCACCTCTCATACTGTATCCAACAATAATAGAAACCTACTTTACAAACCAAATGCAAATAAGATATAAGTTCCAACGCAATAAATTGCCTCGAATAATGAAAATAAGAGCATTCACATATATAACGGAGCATTGAGAGTATATCGTAATGCATAAAACATTACTCATTACTGTTGGAAATTATTCTACTGCTTGCAAAGCATTTTCCCATGTAGTATTTGGTTAAATGTAATAACTCATTCAAAAGAAGTATTCCACTGAAAGGAAATGTCAGTGGTTTATATTTGTCAAGGAAAGATGACCTTCTCTCTTAGACTGAATCTTCACAAGTGCAAACATACTTTCATTTAGCAAGTAAGCCCCATGCCAGGATGGGGAAGTGGGCTTTGGGGAGTCAGTAGAAGGAGGCAGTCAGTGCTTTACATGCAGTCATATCTCTGGGAACTTCTTTTAAGTGGCTTCGGTGTCCCTGTTATTTGTGTGATGCAATTCCACCAATTTGGCACCTTAATTTTTTTCAACAATTTTTACTTTTGAAATTACACCAGTGAGATTGCCAAAAATCAGTCTTTCCCTGGCAACAACTTAGCCTGTGGCACAATGAGCAACACTCCTGCCACTTTCTGTGTGCCTGCAATGATAATAAGGTTGTAGCACCTGCAAAGGCCACATAATTGACAAATAAGAGAGGGGCAGCAGTTCTTGACACAGCATCTCCTTCAGGAGGCTTCCACAATGTCAGACTTGTGAAAACTTCCTGAGAGTATTAAAAGTCAGAAGTACGTAAACAACTAACCACCAGGTGTGGTGGCACACATCTTTAATTCAAACATTCTAGGAGGCTGAGCCAGGAGGATTAACTTAGCAACTTAGCAAGACACTTTCTCAAAAAAAAAAGGCTAGGGCTGTACCTCAAAGTCCTAGGTTCAATCTCTGGTGTCAAAAGCAAAAATAATAACATAATAAACCCATGCACATTCCTGTGATCCCAGCACTCAAAAAGACAAGGCAAGATTGCTGCAAGCTCAAGGTCAACCTGGGTTACATAATGAATTCAAAGCCAGTTTGAACTGCACAGTGAGTCCATGTCTGAAAAAAAAAAACAAAATAATGATACTTGCATAGAACAAAAGTTTCAGGCCAGACTAATGATTCACAGAACAATACTTTACATCACAGCTATCACATGTCTAATATACTGAGACTTATTAGAGTATAAAAGGACCTTTATGAGTCATTTCTGCACCATCCCCAGGATCAATGAAGGAAATAACCAATGAGGTGCCAGAATGCAGTACTTCAATGCTGTCATCTTACTGAGTTCTAGAAGCCCCGATAACAGGTCATGGACAGATCTTTGATAATAAAATGATGATAAGAATTGCGACCAAGGATGATAACATAAAACAGGATTTTTCAAAAAATAGAAGTTCTGCTGTCTTCTCCGAACCCTCTCCACTACATCCTCTAAACTCAGCTAGGGTCAGGCCACTCTGAACATGCCAGTCTCATGGACACTCAGCTCAAATGATGTCCCTGAGTCCCACCAACTGAAATCGATCTTTAATTATTCATTGGTGGTGAATATTTCTATTCCACAATTTGTAGCAGCTATTTTGTTTTATAATTTTTCTAAAATTACTTTAGATCTGCATATGTTGGTTTTCTATCTCTTAGCAGACAGAATCTGTGCCTAATATCTTTAATGCTATAATTAAATACAGCTCTGCACTCTATATATCATAGGTGCTGCTTGGTAATTAAATTCAAGTTCATAAATAAACACATATTGAGCAGGTATGTGGTGTGAATTGCAACAGGCTTGGAAAAGACAAAGATGAAAAAGACATAGATCCTTAACTTGCATTCATGAGACTTAGTATTTAGTAGACAAGAGAGATTTGTGAACAATTAACAAAACTACAAGGTAGAATGTCATAACTGCTCATGTAATTAGCTAATCTATTCACTAATGCTAAAAAAAAAAAAAGATTTGCAACAATGATCACAGATGAGTAAGAATTGCTTTACACTTAAAAGGCCTGCTAAAGCTTTGAAGTAAGATAGGTTAAGTATTTCAGAAAGGCAAAAAATGGCAAGAGGATCATTTCAGACTGTACCTAAGCAAGTACATGGAGACCAAGAATTCAAATTACCCTCAGAAAATATGGTGAAATGTAGTATTAGACAGCTATTAGACTGTGCCTTAGTTATTTTTCTCTTGTGGCTGGGACAAAATACCTAATACCAAAAATAAAAGAAGGAAAGGTCTATTTAGCTCACAGTTGGCAGAGGTTTCAGTTCATAATCACGTGGTACAGGGGCAGCCATTCATGGCAGTGGCACATACCACAGGCAACAATAGCAAAAAAGAAAGAGCGCAACTCCTTGCCTCCTTATACTGCGTGCTGCCTACCCAACCCTGGCTGGGCGGGGCATTCCCATAGGTAGTCCCAGCCCTAGACTACAAATCAAGCACAAACGCTAGACTCAGCCACCTTGGAAAGACCCGCTCCCATGAACTCATGGGGCTTTGGGAGGACATTTAAACAAAACCATAACAGGCTGCAAGTGGAAGAGAATGTGATAAAAGGGTGAAAGTCTAGTTGTGGCCACCATAGAAGATGTCGGAAGTCATTCAAGGTATGTATTTGGACTTCATTCTGTGGACCACTAGTCCCCAACCTGTTTTCCAAAAACTCCAGTCCAAGTGGTTTACAGGTTATCAAACAGTTGTGTCAATGACTCTGAAACCTAGGAGGAGTGTGCATACTACGCCCCTTCTTGAAAATTTTGTATGCACATTAGAACATTAAAATCTGGGGCTGGAGATTTAGCTCAGCGGCATAAATGCCTGCCTGGAAAACACAAAGTCGTGAGTTTGATCCCCGGTACCAAAAAAAAAAAAAAAAAAAGGAACATTAAAATCTCAGAAGCACAGTGATAAGCTAACATTTTTAGTAACATTAACCCTCAAATTTCCAGAGCTCTATAATTCTTTCCATATTTATTTATTTTTCCATCACATTTATTTGCTTATTTGTTTGTTGTGACACGCTCTCATTCTGTAGTTCAGGGTGGCCTTGAACTCACTATATAGCCCTGGATTGGCATTATTGTTTTACACCACTCCATAACATCTTTAACACCTTAAGGTATAATTTTCTGCAGAATGTGGTCTGTGAAATACTACTCATGCAGTGTCTTAGCCACTTTTAAGTATGCATTTCAGCAGCCTAAAATTTATTCTCATTGCCGCGCAATGACCTTAATCATCCGTCTCTAGAACTTCTGTAACAGGCCAGTCCAAAACAATAACTTCAATTCCTCTAACACTCCCACCCTGATTACCACCATTCTACTTCCTGTCTATGAATTTGACTGTCCTGTGAATTATACAACATCTGGTGTATTTCACTAAATAATAATTTCAGGATGAGCCATTTTTAAAAGGGGTAGCCAGAGGTCCAAGAAAAAAGAATAAAGAAAGAACCACACATACTTTTGGCTTTAGTTAGAATTATTAACAAGAAGTCAAGCAATACAAATCTAAATATATAGCACTGAATGGTATAAAAGCATTAAAACTTTCCACCAGAGGTTAATCATCTTATAAAGAGGGCAGAAATGTAAAGAGCTTTAAGATACATCCTCCCCTGTTGTGTAATTCCTTGGATGCTTCTGTTATGCTCTGTCATTTGCTGGAGACTGATCAACATCATAGCCTTCAAAAGGCTTTGCCTCTATTTAAATATCCAGCGTATGTCAAACATCACAGAATCTACTGAAGTTACTACACAAGATCTCCAGGAAACCAGAGCGTAGGCTGAGGATCATGTTTTCATTTGTCCCAAATGGCTACCTTTCATGTCCTAAACAGCAGAAAATAACTTGATTAGCACTCAAATATCAAAGGCAAATATGTGACTCTGTTGCTGTTGTGGAAGCTTTCATGAAGAAAGCATGCAGAAAATGTAGGTGTGCTTGTTATAAGGAAGAAAAGCAGAGAAAAGAGGAAGTCATGAAAGTACATCTTTTTTGCCTTATTTTAAATTTAATTTTAATTTTTATTTTTATTGACACATGTTTGCAGTACATATTTGGTGCATGTCTTTTGAGACAGAGTCCCACTCTGCAGTTCAGGCTGGCCTTGAGCTCACTTTGTAGCTCAGGCTGGTCTCCAATTTGCAATGATCCTCCTCTCTCAGCCTCCCGAGTGCTGGGATTACAGGGGTGCACCACCACTCCCAGCCCACAATTTATTTTAATTCTTTTGTCATCTCCTCCCTTTCTACCCTCCATCTCTTAGTCTCCTTCCCCTTTGCAAAAGATCTGTCTCCCTATTTCCTATTTATCTTCTATTTTTCTCTTTATTTGTATTTTCTACACCTTTTATCTTCTCCGTGAAATTATAGCACCAAACCCAAATCATTTCACACTGTAGTATTTGCAGTATTAATTATAACTGGTCTCTGCCTTCGTTCTAACTCCCTAACTCTTACATATTGTTCTCCCCACTAAAACATCACAGGGTGACCAAATAATCCTCTCACATAAAGTATCACTATAGTAATCTGCCTTTGTCAAAATCTCTAATCCTCTAGTGGATTAAATATTCACAGTCCTCCTTCATTCAGCCTCTTTGTGGGACGTATCCAACAGCCAGAAATCAGCCAAGCCACCTTGTCAATTCAGGGCCAGCTGCTCCCTCAGCATGACTCACAGATTGCTTTTGGACATCAACACTGAGGTGTGCAGTCTTTCCAAAAAATAGCCGAAGAGAGAAGCCAAGAAGTCTGCATACTGAGGTTCATGTTCCACTTCCAACCTGTGTGTCCCAAGTTTTGTCCTTCTATCTCACTGTGCCTCCACTTCCTCCCCCAAATATGGGGAAATAACAGTGTTTGTGTCACTGGATGCACGGGTGGTTGCCTAAATTAACATACCTGAAACACAGCACAGCACGGCATACTGTTTGCAATGCCTGACCTTGTACTGTCCCATGCGGAATATGACACATGGTTGTCTTCTAGATGGAAGAGCATTGAAACTAAACAAAAACCCTGACAACCTGACATGTCCATAGTCCCAGCAGCCTAGGAAGCTGAAGCAGATGGATTATAAGTTCAAGCCCACCCTGGGCAACCTGTGAAGACCTTGTCTCGAAGCAGGGATGGGGGTTAGGATGTAACTCAGGACAAGGTTGCTGTGTTCAATCTTTAGTACCCATACCCCAAAATGTAGCCAAATGCTAGGTGCTTGTGTTTAGCACAAGAAATCTTACGAAGGTTGAACTTTTCAAACTGCTTAGGGATCTCTATGATTTTCAGTTCTCAGTTTCAGAAGCAAAATTCTCATCTGTTCATCTTTTTTGCCTCTAATAATAAAATTCAGCCAAATAAAAGAAGGAAGGAAGAGAGAGACTGATGACCAAGAAAGATCAGTCACCTGTGGAGGTCTCTTTGGTTCATCTGCTTCCTCAGGGAGCCCTTCCCCTGCCTGTCTGCCAATGAGACCATCATAGATCATGAGCGATACCTTTCCAAAGACCCAGGCTCTGCCTCCTCACCACAGGGGGAAGGAGCTCTGCTTTCCCTCTGGATGCGGACGCAATGGCCCTCACTCCTCTCTAGTTGAACAGACCCCAAGACATAGAACAATAAAAATGAGTTAGTAGACAGTTTGGGACCCAAGTCTAGGCAAGTAATCATCTTCCTCTCACCTCCTTTAGCTACCTCTTAACTTTTGAAATGTTTTTTAAGTCCCTATTATGAATTCACATCAACCTCTTCCATCATAATGGCTCTTTTTCCTCTGACCTTCAAATTCTGCCTCAGTTTCCTGGGTTTTATAGGGCTATCTCCAACTCAGCCACTGAGTTTCACATGTGGACCTACATTAACATATTTGAAACTATTATTTGAACTGAGAAACAGAAAAAAGTGATCCACCATGAGAAGAGTAAAGCAAACTCACCGGGGCCACTTCCTGCCTCTCTGTGACACTGTGGTCCTCTCCTGTCCTGTAGGTCCGTGAAGGCCTCCTGCTCTCAGAGCCACAGGAGCGTCCAGCACCCTTCATGTTTAACTCAAGCCGGCTCCAGTGAAGCTGCTTTTCTATCAGGATGGCTTTTTCCAGGTGTATGTTCATGCATGTGTCTAAAACCAGAAAACAGATAAAGTCCGTCTTCTACACCAGGTTTGCCTAGTTGTTTTATACACTAGCAAAATAATAAGGCTCATTTAATTACTTCCTGGAGATATGAGAAGGAGCAGCTAATCAGTCAGCATGATGTATCATGAAAACGAAACTTGAGGAGCCCCCCCCACACACACACACACATATACTATGAGGCACCACCTCCCCTCATGCACTTAATGTGCTCTAACTAGAACATGTCTCTCTGACTGGGGGTGGAGGCTGTGTCAGCCCTGCTTCATATTTGATGTCCTTCCCCTGACTCTGTCACAAAAACACAAGAGGTTGAGTTCAGGGATCATCCGAACTGCTCAAGCTAAAGACCTGGGTGACTGAACCTAGGTTGGGGTATTGAATATTAGAGACCCATGGAATTACATGTCCACAGTCTGAACTACTTTGGCACTCAAGAGTGTCAGCTTTAATTCATATATATATATATATATATATATATATATATATGTATATCAATTCTTTAAATAATAATTCTATAGGTGGCTTAACTTTTAAATGTCTTTACTTTCTCTTAAATAATAAGCTGTGCAATTGATTCACTTTATCTGAGAGTAAAACAGGTTGTATGACCATTGATACTCTTTTTCATGGTCGCTCTTCAATTTGATTCAGTGGTAAGCCAGCCCTTCATAAAAACCTTCAGCATTGCACTCACTGAAAAAATGAAACTCTGCTTGGTTTTATGGCCAACCAAATCAAAATTAAACCTGTGTGTTCCCTGTCTCTGATTTATCTTCCAAGGAGAATTCAGCGATCTTGGTGAAACAGCTGCTAACTCAGATTTCATCTGATTTAAGAGTCTCCATATCACTCCCAAGCAACAAAGATATATGATCTTCAGATATGCATTCTAAAAGAAAAAACACAATGTAAAACAATTCTGGTTGAGCTGAGGTGAGATTCACGGTTCTGCTCGCTGACAGAGGGCACGTGCCGGCAGGGGGCTCCTCCGTCCCTTCTCGCCCTGATGTACGGCAGGGCTCTGCCGAAGACTCACTCTCTCCAATCTTACTCAAGTGCCAGAGCAGCCACGTTTGCTAAAGCTGAATGTCATGATGATGCATCACAACCAGGCCCTCCATTCGGGGCAAGATGCCTGCAATCCGTCATTGCGTGCAAATTTCTTCTCACTGGATCTGGGAAAAATAAGTAAGGATGATAGAAATGCACAGTGTTTTATACCCGGCTTTTCCTAGACCAACGTGAGGCCCTGTTAGAATGGAGGTGAAACAGTGGGGCTGGGTGTAGCCTGCGAGTTGCTGACCTGGCCAGTGAAGGCCTCTTTGAGCCCTCTGGATCCTCTTGCTTTCCCCCTGGCTTTGCATCTGTACGGTGGCACCTCAAAAACACCAAGGACAGTTTCACTTCAACTCACTTCATACTTGCTGCCTTTGGCTTGAACCCTTAACACGCGGCTCATCTCCTCAGACTCACCAAGATCCTAATGCAAAGATGATTCCTTGGACTCATTTCAGACAATGACACTCAGCTTCCAGTGGGAGCCCTGGGGAAAGTCTACTTTATCTCCACTGAATATCAAATCGCATTTCACCACATAAAAGTTTACAAAGACTTTATCAGTTTTATTAAAGCTGTAAATTTTGTTTTTAAAACCTGCCAAAGCCTCTGCTCCTAGAATTCTCTAAGAAGATTCACTTTTTGCTCCTGGATTTGCTGCTTAGTCTTCTAACCAGTCAGACCAATGGGACACTCTCCATGCATGCGGCCGGCAGGTGAATGGGCCTAGGAGTCCCGATAGCCAAGTGCCGTGTAGATACATCTTGGCATAATGCTCTAGAAAACAATTTTAAAAGACAAGAGGAGAAAACCAGTACATGTAAGAAACCCATTCCTGGAAGGGTATTAGAGTTTTGGATTCACAGATGAACAATAGCTGCTTTACATTACTTAAAACTCTCTAGCCAGGCTGTGCGGGGTGGTGTAGGCCTGTTATTCCAGCACTTGAGAGGCCGAAGCAGAATTGCCACAATTTGACACCAGTCTAGGCTACATAATGAGTTCAAGGCCAGCCTGCATATTGAGACCCAGTATTTTAAAAAAAAGTCTCTGCAGGAATCCCCAGATGTGCCTGCTTGTTCTTACTCCTTGTTATGACCTCCCTCTCCACTTTAGGTGTGGCATGATCTGACCCCAGTCCAGCTTAGGTTCTCCCATGGTCTCTCCCCTGCTTCATCAGTTAGTAGCCCATGCAATCCACACAGTGCTGTCTCCTGAACACAAGATGTACCTTCGCATCTTTCAACTGTTGCTTGGAATATTCTATCCAACTGATCATAGTTATCTTCTTTTCCACTTGTTGAAATTCTAAATTTCTATTAAGAAGAATGCATGTGCTTTAGGCTCCTGGACTGGATCTCATCACCTTTCCTCATACTCTATTAGCATTTTCATCTCTTTTCCCTGTTTCTCTCTCTGCTTCAAATGCTCATAACCATCATCAACCTCCTAGCACTTATTCCTGGATTTCCAATACATGTAGAACAAATAGGCACATGAAAAAATTTCTAAAGACCCTCACTGTTATGGCTTGTGTATAGATGTTCCCTCAAAGCCTCATGCGGTCACGTGGTGCTGGGATAAGTGTATGTTATTACTAAACCAGTCCACTGATTGGTTTGGCATAGTTCTGGCTAGGATTAAAGGTGAGTGCTACACCTGCCCTAGGACAGGTAGCCTGTATACACTCTAAAGGACAGGAAGAGTCTTGTCTCATTTATTTATTGATTTTGCCATCTTCCTCCACCATGAACTGTTGCCCTCTGCCATGTGCCCTCCTGCCTTGCAGCCAGCTGAGTGTGAGAAACCTCTACAAACTGTGAGTCAAATAAATCTTTCCTCCTTTAACTTTGGGTGTTGGGCATTTTATCTCTTCAACAAGAAAGTAACTAAAACATTCATATTAAAATAAAAAGTGATAGAGCTACAAGTTGAGGCATAGGATTCATACAGGCTGAGAATCAAACATCTCATGTCATCCTGTCCCCCATCCCGTGTCCCCCCTTCTTAGCAAGTGGGAGCCAGTGAACTACACAACTTGTGAAAAGATTGGCTATGTTATTTAGTATGAGCTCCCCATATGCAAAGATATGGACAACCATTTGGAAGAAAATAAGAGACAATATGACAGATAGTGAAGATCTCTGGTTGTCTAGCTTTAAAATTTATGCTTTCTTATGTCCCGCTCTGTTCTGTTTTGTTGTATTTAATTTTACCCCCTTTTAAAATAAAATTTAAAAAAATAAAATAAAATAAAATAAGAAAATGACAGTTCCAAAACCAAAAGGAAACCCAAAAGATACCCCCATTTGCATTTTCCCTATTACTAAAGAAATGGTGAAAAAAATCAGAGGAGTAGACCCTGGTGATGATGGGACTGCGTCATGGTCATAGGAGGTGTTTCCAGTCTTTCCCAGTTGTGAATCTCAGTGCTGGGGACAAATAATATAGGAGCTGTGTCTTAAGAGCCTTTGTTTCAGAGAACACTGCCTAAGACATGAGAGGCCTTAACGTAAGTAGAATACAGACTCAGCTGCTGGGTGTACCTGCACAGTATGCCATGCCTTGAGTCACACTCATGAAGCAAGGGTTTGGCCCGTTTTGTTCATTGCCATGCATAGGGTTTAGAATGTGCCTGCCGCAGATGCTCGCTGAGTATCTGCCAAGTGAATGATTAAATGGAACCAGGTTTGGGGGCCCTAAAAATCAAGTTAAACTAGACTGCATCCTCACATTAATCTGAAGTCATTAAGAAGTTGCCAGCTAGGAAGTTGCAGGATCAGATTTCAGCTTGAAAGACCATCTTGTGGGAGAATGGGGAAAGGCAAAAAGATTGCCCAGGACCTGTTGCTTGTCTCTAGGGAGAAACAGCAACAACACAGACTGGAAGGGCAACAGTAGGGCTGGAAAAATGAGGGCTGATTTGACAGAACTTTGGGAGGGAAGATGTGGTAAAGTGCGGTGCTGATGGGGTGCAAAGTAGAGAGCTGGGGTCAGAGCCAAAGCAATAGAAAGGACGTCAGAGCCATATTACATAAGGTAGCAGCAAAAGAGGCATGGGATTTACAGGGAAGACTGTAAACTTGGTTTTATAGACCTTTTGGGTTGATGAGAACTCTGTCCTCAGTGGAGATGTTCAGTAGATAACCCCCTAGGTCAGGTGCCTAGGAGAAATCTCTTCCCAAAAGACACAGCTCAGTGGTTGCAAACTCATAGCCAGTGGGATAGACCCTGCCCACAGACTTCTTTAGATTGTACAGCACTTTTTAAATTTTTGTGTTAATTGAAAATTTCTTTAAGTGAAAACATACAAAAATCAGACAGTGCAACTTCTCTTTAAAAAGTTGAAGATCTAGTGAGATGACAACTACCTTCCCTCACCCTGGTCGAGAAGTGCTGTCATCTTAGACGGGACAGCTCTGCAGACCACCACCTAGCAGCACTCAATGCCATCTCCTTCTATGCCAAGGGTTCCAGTACTGCTGCCACCATTGGAGGCGTGATTGTTCTTAGGGGAGAGCTAGGAGAAAGTGAAACCCATGTTACTGTCCCTATTGAAAATGGGCAAGTTAGAAGCGGTGGCACACATCTGTAATCCCAGCACTTGGGAGTCTGAGACAGGAGGGGTGCTGTGAGTTCAAGGCCAGCCTGGATTCCATCGTGGGTTCAGGGCCAGCATGAACTACATAGCGAGACCCTGTCTCAAGGGGAAAACAAGTGAGAAAATGAAAGCCACTAAAAAGACTGCATGGCTCACGGATGAACCATTTCTTACACTTATCTCACACCACCCTTGGGCTACCCATAAAGCTGCTAACGGCATTTCACATTGTGACCTCTGGCGCGGTTTCTAAAGACACTCTGAGTTACTCTCATGATATTCAACTTTGAGCCTCACTGCGCTGAACCCCGGCAGCCCAAGGGGCCTCTCTCACAAGGCTACACCTGCCTGGGGTCAAGCTCTGCTCTTTGTTCATCATCTTCTTTGCAACAAAGAAAAGTATTCTTACATTTTTGTTAAATAGGAGGTTTGTGCTTTATTTATAATAAAAAACAGATACATATTGGTACTCGTTTCAGATGATACCAATGATAAATGCAGATTAAGCTGGTTCTTGGTAAGGGTCAGTAGGAAGGCAAAAGAAATAGCAAGCATCACATAGGCCATGCTTGTTTTACTAATCACAGGACTTGTGAACCTATAAGAAATGTCACACTGATGACAGTAGAAAGGAGACTTTTGGAGAAGAGAAAGGGGGTGGAGAAGAGGCATGATGGAGAGGGAATGATCAAAAGATGTTACTTGCATGTAAGAATATACCAAAATGAAACTCACTCATTTGTATAATTAATATGCACTAAGAAAAAGAATAAGGAAAATGTAATACAAATATGTGATGGGATACTATCCATCCATAGAAAGAAGGAAATTAGCAACGTAACGAATCTGGAAGACTTCATGCTAAACGAATGAGCCAGACACAGAAAGGTAAATATCATACGATCTCACTTACATGCAGAACTAAAAGAGTTGAGCTCACCAAATCAGAGGGGAGAGTGCTGACTGCAGAGGCTGGGGGCTGAGGGTACATAAGGACGTGCTGGTCAAAGGGCACAAACGCTCACTGGCAAGATAAACAGGTTCTGCAGATCCACAGTGCAGACATGTTAATTAACTTGACGGTGGTAATAGATTGGTCGTGCTTTGAAGGGCATTGAATTACATTATGTACCTTGAAAATATGCGATCTTTATTTAATTATTAAATATTTTAAAAGAAAACATATATAATGCCATCTTTGTATGTGGCACAGACATACTCATGAAATTCTGAAATCTCAGGTTGAAGAATGAAGCACATCTTGTTACAGGACGAAACATAGAATAGCTTTCCTTAACAGAAGCCACATGAACAAACACCAGCTTTCCCTGCCTGAGTTCAGGGAGCAATTCTGTCATGACTCTGTTGTCAGTCTTTGAATAAGTTAATTAACTTTCTTCTAGGATGGGTGTTAAGTAATAACCCAGTAGCTTACCTCTTAGAAATCTGGGAGTTAATGTAAAGCACTTTGTAAAACCATGAAATATTTTACAAATTTGGGTTCTACTTAGGTTTTCTGAAAATATCAGCAAATAGCATTGAATATGCTCCCTGTTCAAGCTAATATTTCCTCAACTTCCTTCTGGCTTATAATGATGGTGGAACCCATAAGGCAGCAGCAGGTTTTCACAGGTGCTTGATAAGAAAATACTTAACAGAGTTGATATATTGTTGTTCTTTTAGAGACGTACTCTTTGGCTTCCCTGAAGTACCCCCTTACTGCTGACTTGTAAGGGTACCACATATATATCTCATAGCTTTTGCTGAAAAGCCTGCCCCTCCATGGCTGGAAGTCCATGTAATTAAAAGCAACTGGCACTGCAAATAAAGCACAGGTACTAGCTGTCACCCAGGATAGGAATCGCAATGCTGCCCTCTTGTGAGCGTGTCCTGCGCACACCTCAGGATGAATGATACGATGTTTCTAGATTTCCCACACTAACTCCCCTGTCAATGTTTCCTGCTGCTTTTTATTTTACGAGTGTAAGGAACCCCAAGTGTCAGAGTCACAGACCACGATTCTCTTAAAGTAACCAACAAGGAAATCAGAGGTTGACTTTTATAATACTGGTGGAGGGGTTTTTTATTTTTATTTTTGATGAAATCGGAAATGTGTCAGGAAAATGGAGTTGTTAAAATTTCTGTTTTACTTTGAGATTTGTGTAACAGACACATACATGTGAATCACCATTTTTCTTCTTTTTAGAGTAGATAATGGGAACTAGTAGCTATTACCTGCTCAATGAGTACAACGCAATTTTTTTTACGTCTATGTCTAGTTGATTTATTTGTTAAATTTATTTTTTGTGATAGTACTGGATGCAGCACCCACCACTTCTAAGCATACATCCTACCACTGAGCTACCCCCATCAGTTCCTGTTCAATGATTTTCTTTTTTTTTTTTATTTGAAAGAGCATAAAACAAAAGGGGGCAGTACAGAGCAGATCAGAACAGGACAACATAGGCAACACAGTACTTTACATTAAATAGACAACTGGACATCAACAGTAGCTAACACCATATCTCTTACTCTGCTATAGTTGAGCATAGTTTCAAATACAATAATATCAAACATAACACAATAGTATAAAGCCATGCATAGAGTGAAAGAATTACGGGGGTTTCTGAACCAAATAACAGAAAATGATCAATGGGTATTATAATATCTCATTTTCGATAAAAAAAATTTTTGTTTAAACTATCACACATATTCAAATTCCAATAAGACACAATGTGATAGATAGAACCAACGGTAGTAGAACAAAAGAAGCATAGTAGGACTTCTAAGAAGGATAATATTAAATCAGCAATAGCTGTCATAATGTTTTGTTTTCTTCAAAACAGCTGTTCATATCATCAC
>PVJX010036091.1:0-17801 GCA_004027295.1 Dolichotis patagonum
TATATATGCACCAAATTCCAGAGCACCCAGCTATATAAAGCAAATACTACCAGAAATGAAAAATCAAATAAGCAATAATACAATTATAACAGGAGACTTTAACACACCATTGGCCCAAAGGAACAGATCACCTAGACAGAAAATCAGCAAAGACATAACAGAACTGAATCACACCTGTGAACAAAAGGACTTCATACATATATACAGAGTGTTACATCCAACAACATCAGAATAAACCTTTTTCACAACATTATATGGCACATTTTCTAAAATAGATCATATACTAGCCCACAGAACATATTTAACTAAATGCAAAAGAATTGAAATTATCCCATGCATGCTATCGGATCATAGTGCTGTGAAACTAGAAATTAATGATAAAAGAAATTGCAAAAAACCTACAAACACATAGAAACTAAATAATACACTCCTGAGCAATCAGTGGGTCACAGAGGAAATTGAAGAAGAAAGTAAACAATATTTACAAGTAAATGAAAATACAGACACAACTTACCGGATTTTGAGGTATGCAATGAAAGCAGTCCTCAGGGGAAATTTATTGAATTGAGTTCCCACACCAGGAAGACAGAACGAACACAAATAAACAACCTGATGCTACAACTCAAACATCTAGAAAAAGAAGAGCAACCCTAGCCCAAAGCCTAAAGAAGGAAGGAAATTATAAAGATTAGAGCAGAAATGAATGCAATAGAGACTAAGAAAGCAGTACAAAGGATCAATGAATCAAAGAGTTGGGTCTTTGAAAGAATAAATAAAATTGATAAGTCTCTGGCCAACCTTATTAAAAAGGGAAAGAAAAAACTCAAATTCATGCAATAAGAAATGAAAAAGGTGAAATTACTACAGACTCAGTGGAAATACAGAAGATCATCAACACCTACTTTGAAAACGTCTACTCTCATAGGTTCGATGACACTGAAGAAGTAGACAGATTCCTAGATACATATGAAATACCAAAGCTGGATCAGGAAGATGTAAAACTGCTGAATAATCCAATTTCTATTACTGAAATTGAAAATGTAATTAAGTCCTTGCCTACAAAGAAGAGTCCAGGCCCAGATGGATTCACTGCAGAATTCTACAAGAAATACAAAGAAGACTTAACTCCAACACTCCTGAAACTCTTCAATGAAATGGAAAGGGAAGCAACTCTGCCTAAATCATTCCTGGAAGCAAATATCACTCTAGTACCAAAACCAGAGAAAGACTCAACTAAAAAAGAGAACTATAGGCCAATCTCCCTGATGAATATAGATGCAAAAATTCTCAATAAAATATTGGCAAACGGGATGCAGCATATCATCAAGAAGATTATACAGCATGACCAAGTAGGATTCATCCCAGGAATGCAGGGATGATTCAACATATGCAAAACAATAAATGTAATCCACCATATCAGTAGAGCCAAAAGCAAGAACCACATGATCATCTCTATAGATGCAAAAAAAGCTTTTGATAAAGTCCAACACTCATTGATGATAAGAACCTTACAGAGAATTGGAATACAGGGTCTTTATCTCAATATGGTAAAGGCCATCCATGACAAACCAACAGCCAGCATCATATTGAATGGTCAACAACTGAAAGCCTTTACCTTAAAATCAGGCACAAGACAAGGATGTCCATTATCACCACTGCTAGTCAACATAGTACTGGAAATACTAGCCAGAGCAAGAAGACAGGAAAGAGAAATAAAAGGAGTAAAGATAGGAAAAGAGGAAGTTAAATTATCACTATTTGCAGATGACATGATACTTCACATAGAAGACCCCCAAAACTCTATTGAAAGACTCCTACATATAATTAACAAATTCAGCAAGGTAGCTGGATACAAAGTCAATACACAAAACGCAACAGCATTTCAATACACTGACAACAAAAGTACTGAGAGAGCAATAAGAGAAACTACATCCTTTACACTAGCATCCAAAAAAATGAAATACTTAGGAATTAATCTCATGGATGAAGTAAAAGAGCTATACAGGGAAAATTATAACACCCTGAAAAAGCCAATCGATGAGGGCCTCACAAAATGGAAAGACACCCCCTGTTCATCGATAGGAAGAACAAACATTGTAAAAATGGCCATTCTCCCAAAATTACTACACAGATTCAATGCCATCCCAATCAAAATACCACTAACATACCTCATGGACCTAGAGAAATCTCTCCTAAAATTCATCTGCAACCAGAAGAGACCTAGCATAGCAAAGGCAATTCTAAGCAACAAAGGCAAGGCAGGAGGCATCACAATCCCCGAATTAAAATTATACTACAAAGCTGCAGTGATAAAGTCAGTATGGTACTGGAATAGAAACAGACCCGAGGATCAGTGGAATAGATTGGAAGATACGACCACAACTGCAAACTCACTCAACCACCTCATCTTTGATAAAGGGGCCAAACATGCTCGCTGGAAGAATGACAGTCTCTTTAACAAATGGTGCTGGAAAAATAGGCTGTCCACATGCAGAAGACTGAAACTACACCCATGTCTATCAGCATACACTAAGCTAAAATCCAATTGGATCAAAAATCTAAATATTAAAACAGACACACTAAAACTGCTGGAAGACAAAGTACGTAAAAACCTCAAAGATATAGGGGTAGGAAGAGAATTCATGAACAAGAACCAAAGTACACGGGAAGTACTTCCCAGAATCAATAACTGGGACCACATCTTATTAAAGAGTTTCTGCATGTCAAAAGAGTTTTCCAGAAGAGTGAAAAGAAAACCCACAAATTGGGAAAAAATCTTCATGGACAGTGCCTCAGACAAAGGACTTTTGTCTAAAACTTATAAAGAATTTAAAAAAAATCAGACCCTCGAAATTCAAAGACCCAATCCAAAAACGGGCATCTGAAATGAATACACAGTTCTCAGATGAAGAAATACGAATGGCAAATAAATACATGAAAAAAATGTTCATGATCATTAGTCATGAGAGAAATGCAAATTAAAACCACACTGACATTCCATCTCACTCCAGAAAGAATGGCCAAGATAGAACACACTACCAACAACAACTGTTGGAGAGGCTGTGCGGAAAAGGAACACTTCTACACTGTTGGTGGGATTGTCGACTGGTGCAACCACTGTGGAGGTCAGTCTGGACAATCCTCAACAAGCTGGGTATGGAAGTCCCATTTGACCCAGCTATTCTGCTTGTAGGCATATTCCCAGAAGAACTAAAAACATCATACCACAGTGATATATGTGCACCCATGTTTATAGCAGCACAATTTCTAATAGCCATATCTTGGAAAAACCCTAAGTGCCCATCAACTGAGGAATGGATAAAAAAGGTGTGGCATTTTTATACAATGGACTACTACTCGGCTATAAAGAATGATCACATCGAGGTATTTATAAATAAATGGACATGACTTGAGACCATTCTCTTTAGTGAAATAAACCAAACTCACAAGGGTAAATACCATATAATCTCCCTAATATGAGATTTGATACGAGTATATAAGACATTATGGTAAACATGAGGCCCCATCACTTAGCCTCGAAGCCTTTCGAAGTTTTAAATCATCAGTTGGAATGGTGGTATCCTATTTTGTTTGACTATATCATCCTTTTTTTACGAAGTGTTCTTTTAGCACAGTGCATTACACTTATGTTTGAGGTATTTCTAAGGTAAATCACAAGTGTGACACAAGTGTATCTTTCCCACGATCACGTGCTATATGCTGAGTAAGCAATCCTACTTCTGGGAAACAGCACGTGTGCGTTACTGCTGAGGACTAATTCATCTTAGGCGTTTCACTTAAGTTTGAGGTATTTCTAGGCTAAATCACAAGAATGATGTAGTATACTTATCCTAAGTTCATGTTAAAACATGCACAAAAAGTGAATGCACTTTCCAGGAAAGAAAAATAGTCCTTTTTTACTAACTGTTGTTTTAGCGCAGTGCATTACACTTATGTTTGAGGCATTTCTAAGGTAAATCACAAGTGTGACACAAGTTTATCTTTCACACGATCACGTGGTATATGCTGAGTAAGCAACCCAAGTTCTGGGAAACAGCATGTGTGCATTACCACTGAGGGATAATTCAGCTTAGTCTGTTTCACTTCTGTTTGAGATACTTGAAAGTTAAATCACAGGAATGATATAGGACACGTATCCTACGCTCATATTAAAACATGCAGAGAATGCAAATGCACTTTGTAGTAAAGAAAAATAGTCCTTTTTTACTAGGTGATATTTTAGCAAAGTGCATTACACTTATGTTTGAGGTATTTCTAAGGGAAATCACAAGTGTGACACAAGTGTATCTTTCCCACGACCACGTGCTATATGCTGAGTAAGCAATCCTACCTCTGGGAAACAGAACGCGTGGGTTACCGCTGAGGACTAATACATCTTATGCGTTTCACTTGAGTTTGATGTATTTCTAGGCTAAATCACAAGAATGATGTAGTGTACTCATCCTAAGTTCATGTTAAAACATGCAGAGAAAGGAAATGCAATTTGCAGGTAAGAAAAATCATCCTTTTTTTAATAAGTGTTCTTTAAGCACAGTGCATTACACTTATGATTGAGGTGTTTATGAGGTAAATCACAAGTGTGACACAAGTGTATCATTCCCACGATCACCTGGTATATACTGAGTAAGGAATCCTAGTTCTGGGAAACAGCAAGTGTGTGTTACTACTGAGGGATAATTCAGCTTAGTCTGTTTCACTAGTGTTTGAGGTACTTGAAAATTAAATCACAGGAATGATATAGTACACTTATCGTAAGTTCATGTTAAAACACGCAGAGAATGCAAATGCACTTTGCAGGTAAGAAAAATCATCCTTTTTTTACTAAGTGTTCTTTTAGCGCAGTGCATTACACTTATGATTCAGGAGTTTCTAAGGTAAATCACAAGAGTGACACATGTGCATCATTCCCACGATCACGTGGTATATGCTGAATAAGCAATCCTACTTCTGGGAAACAGCAAGTGTGCTTTACCACTGAGGGATAATTCAGGTTAGTCAATTTCACTTGTGTTTGAGGTACTTGAAAGTTAAATCACAGGAATGATATAGTCTACTTATTCTGAGTTCATGTTAAAACACGCAGAGAATGCAAATGCACTTTGTAGGAAAGAAAAATAGTCCTTTTTTACTAAGTGTTCTTTTAGCGCAGTGCATTGCACTTATGTTGGAGGAATTTCTAAGGTAAATCAAAGTGTAACACAAGTCTATCATTCCCACGATAACGTGGTATATACTGAGTAAGCAATCCTACTTCTGGGAAACCGCACGTGTACGTTACTGCTGAGGACTAATTCATCTTAGGCGTTTCACTTGAGTTTGAGGTATTTGTAGGCTAAATCACAAGAATGATATAGGATACTTATCCTACATTCATGTTAAAACACGCAGAGAAAGCAAATGCACTTTGCAGGTAAGAAAAATCATCCTTTATTTACTAAGTGTTCTTTTAGCACAGTGCATTACACTTATGATTGAGATGTTTCTAAGGTAAATCACAAGTGTGACACAAGTGTATCATTCCCACGATCACGTGGTATATGATGAGTAAGGAATCCTAGTTCTGGGAAACAGCAAGTGTGCGTTATTACTGACGGATAATTCAGCTTAGTCTCTTTCACTAGTGTTTGAGGTACTTGAAAGTTAAATCACAGGAATGATATAGTACACTTATCCTAAATTCATGTTAAAACACACAGAGAATGCAAATCCACTTTGTAGGAAAGAAAAATAGAGTTTTTTTACTAAGTGTTCTTTTAGCACAGTGCATTACACTTATGTTTGAGGTATTTCTAAGGTAAATCACAAGTGTGACACAAGTGTATCTTTCCCACGATCACGTGGTATATGCTGAGTAAGCAATCCTAATTTTGGGAAACAGCACATGTGAGTTACTGCTGAGGACTAATTCATCTTATGCGTTTCACTTGAGTTTGACGTATTTCTAGGCTAAATCACAAGATTGATATAGTATACTTATTCTAAATTCATGTTAAAACACGCAGAGAAAGCAAATGCAGTTTGCAGGTAAGAAAAATCATCCTTTTTTTACTAAGTGTTCTTTCAGTGCAGTGCATTACACTCATGTTTGAGGTGTTTCTTAGGTAAATCACAAGTGTGGCACAATTGTATCTTTCCCACGATCACGGGGTATATGCTGAGTAAGCAATTCTAGTTGTGGGAAACAGCAAGTGTGCGTTACCAGTCAGTGATAATTCAGGTTAGTCTGTTTCACTTGTGTTTGAGGTACTTGAAAGTTAAATCACAGGAATGATATAGTGTACTTATCCTAAGTTCATGTTAAAACATGCAGGGAATGCAAATGCACTTTGTAGGAAAGAAAAATAGTCCTTTTTTACTAAGTGTTCTTTTAGGCCAGTGCATTACACTTATGCTTTAGGTATTTCTAAGGGAAATCACAAGTGTGACACAAGTGTATCTTTCCGACAATCATGTGGTATATCCTGAGTAAGCAATCCTCCTTCTGGGAAACAGCAAGTGTGCGTTACTATTGAGGGATAATGCAGCTTCCTATATTTCACTTGTGTTTGAGGTACTTGAAAGTTAAATCACAGTAATGATATAGTATACTTATCCTGACTTCATGTTAAAACACACAGAGAATGCAAATGCACTTTGTAGGAAAGAAAAGTAGTCCTTTTTTTCTAAGTTTTCTTTTGGCGCAGTGTATTACACTTATGTTGAAGGTATTTCTAAGTTAAATCAAAGTGTAACACAAGTATATCATTCCCACGATCACGTGGTATATGCTAAGTAAGCAATCCTACTTCTGGGAAACAGCATGTGTGCGTTACTGCTGAGGACTAATTCATCTTATGCGTTTCACTTCAGTTTGATGTATTTCTAGGCTAAATCACAATAATGATATAGGATACTTATCCTAAATTCATGTTAAAACACGCACAGAAAGCAAATGCACTTTGCAGGTAAGAAAAATCATCCTTTTTTTACTAAGTGTTCTTTTAGCGCAGTGCATTACACTTATGATTGAGGTGTTTCTAAGGTAAATCACAAGTGTGACACAAGTGTATCATTCCCACGATCACGTGGTATATGCTGACTAAGGAATCTTTGTTCTGGGAAACAGCAAGTGTGCGTTATTACTGAGGGATAATTCAGCTCCGTCGGTTTCACTAGTGTTTGAGGTACTTGAAAGTTAATCACAGGAATGATACAGTACACTTGTCCTAAGTTCTTGTTAAAACACGCAGAGAATGAAAATGCACTTTGTAAGAAAGAAAAATAGTCCTATTTTACTAAGTGTTCTTTTAGCACAGTGCATTACACTTATGTTTGAGGTATTTCTAAGGTAAATCACAAGTGTGACACAAGTGTATCTTTCCCACGATCACGTGCTATATGCTGAGTAAGGAATCCTAGTTCTGGGAAAAAGCACGTGTGCGTTACTGCTGAGGACTAATTCATCTTATGCTTTTCGCTTGAGTTTGATTTATTTCTAGGCTAAATCACAAGAATGATGTAGTATACTTATACTAAGTTCATGTTAAAACATGCACAAAAAGTGAATGCACTTTCCAGGAAAGAAAAATAGTCCTTTTTTACTAACTGTTGTTTTAGCGCAGTGCATTACACTTATGTTTGAGGCATTTCTAAGGTAAATCACAAGTGTGACACAAGTTTATCTTTCACACGATCACGTGGTATATGCTGAGTAAGCAACCCAAGTTCTGGGAAACAGCATGTGTGCGTTACCACTGAGGGATAATTCAGCTTAGTCTGTTTCACTTCTGTTTGAGGTACTTGAAAGTTAAATCACAGGAATGATATAGGACACGTATCCTACGTTCATATTAAAACATGCAGAGAATGCAAATGCACTTTGTAGTAAAGAAAAATAGTCCTTTTTTACTAGGTGATATTTTAGCAAAGTGCATTACACTTATGTTTGAGGTATTTCTAAGGGAAATCACAAGTGTGACACAAGTGTATCTTTCCCACGACCATGTGCTATATGCTGAGTAAGCAATCCTACCTCTGGGAAACAAAACGCGTGGGTTACCGCTGAGGACTAATACATCTTATGCGTTTCACTTGAGTTTGATGTATTTCTAGGCTAAATCACAAGAATGATGTAGTGTACTCATCCTAAGTTCATGTGAAAACATGCAGAGAAAGGAAATGCCTTTGCAGGTAAGAAAAATCATCCTTTTTTTAATAAGTGTTCTTTAAGCACAGTGCATTACACGTATGATTGAGGTGTTTATGAGGTAAATCACAAGTGTGACACAAGTGTATCATTCCCACGATCACCTGGTATATACTGAGTAAGGAATCCTAGTTCTGGGAAACAGCAAGTGTGTGTTACTACTGAGGGATAATTCAGCTTAGTCTGTTTCACTAGTGTTTGAGGTACTTGAAAATTAAATCACAGGAATGATATAGTACACTTATCGTAAGTTCATGTTAAAACACGCAGAGAATGCAAATGCACTTTGCAGGTAAGAAAAATCATCCTTTTTTTCCTAAGTGTTCTTTTAGCGGAGTGCATTACACTTATGATTCAGGAGTTTCTAAGGTAAATCACAAGAGTGACACATGTGCATCATTCCCACGATCACGTGGTATATGCTGAATAAGCAATCCTAGTTCTGGGAAACAGCAAGTGTGCTTTACCACTGAGGGATAATTCAGGTTAGTCTATTTCACTTGTGTTTGAGGTACTTGAAAGTTAAATCACAGGAATGACATAGTATACTTATCCTAAGTTCATGTTAAAACACGCAGGGAAAGCAAATGCACTTTGTAAGAAAGAAAAATAGTCCTATTTTACTAAGTGTTCTTTTAGCGCAGTGCATTACACTTATGTTTGAGGTATTTCTAAGTTAAATCACAAGTGTGACACAAGTGTATCATTCCCACGATCACGTGGTACATGCTGAGTAAGGAATCCTAGTTCTGGGAAACAGCAAGTGTGCGTTACCACTAAGGGATAATGCAGCTTTTATGTTTCACTTGTGTTTGAGGTACTTGAAAGATAAATCACAGGAATGATATAGTATACTTATCCTGAGTTCATGTTAAAACACGCAGAGAATGCAAATGGACTTTGTAGAAAAGGAAAATCGTCCTTTTTTACTAAGTGTTATTTTAGCTCAGTGCATTACACTTATATTGGAGGTATTTCTAAGGTAAATCAAAGTGTAACACAAGTGTATCATTCCCACGATCACGTGGTATATGCTGAGTAAGCAATCCTACTTCTGGGAATCACCACGTGTGCGTGACTGCTGAGGACTAATTCATCTTATGCGTTTCACTTGAGTTTGATGTATTTCTAGGCTCAATCACAAGAATGATATAGGATACTTATCCTAAATTCATGTTGAAACACGCAGGGAAAGCAAATGCACTTTGCAGGTAAGAAAAATCATCCTTTTTTTACTAAGTGTTCTATTAGCACTGTGCATTACCGTTATGATTGAGGTGTTTCTAAGGTAAATCACAAGTGTGACATAAGTGTATCATTCCCAGGATCACGTGGTATATGCTGAGTAAGGAATCCTAGCTCTGGGAAAAAGCAAGTGTGCATTACTACTGAGGGATAATTCAGCTTAGTCTGTTTCACTAGTGTTTGAGGTACTTCAAAGTTAAATCACAGGAATGATATAGTACACTTATCCTGAGTTCATGGTAAAACACGCAGAGAATGCAAATGCACTTTGTAGGAAAGAAAAATAGTCCTTTTTTACTAAGTGTTCTTTTAGCACACTGCATTACACTTATGTTTGATGTATTTGTAATGGAAATCACAAGTGTGACACAAGTGTATCTTTCCCACGATCACGGGGTACATGCTGAGTAAGCAATCCTACTTCTGGCAAACAGCACGTGTGCATTCCTGCTGAGGACTAATTCATCTTAGGAGTTTCACTTGACTTTGAGATATTTATAGGCTAAATCACAAGAATGATGTAGTGTACTTATCCTAAGTTCATGTTAGAACACGCAGAGAAAGGAAATGCACTTTGCAGGTAAGAAAAATCGTCCTTTTTTTACTAAGTGTTCTTTCAGCGCAGTGCATTACACTTACGTTTGAGGTGTTTCTTAGGTAAATCACAACTGTGGCACAATTGTATCATTCCCACGATCACGTGGTATATGCTGAGTAAGCAATCCTAGTTCTGGGAAACAGCAAGTGTGCGTTACCACTGAGGGATAATTCAGGTTAGTCTGTTTCACTTGGGTTTGAGGTACTTGAAAGTTAAATCACAGGAATGATATAGTATACTTATCCTAAGTTTATGTTAAAACACGCAGGGAATGCAAATGCACTTTGTAGGAAAGAAAAATAGTCCTTTCTTACTAAGTATTCTTTTAGCGCAGTGCATTACACTTATGATTGAGGTATTTATAAGGTAAATCTCAAGTGTGACACAAGTGTATCATTCTCACGATCACATGGTATATGCTGAGTAAGCAATCTTCCTTCTGGGAAACAGCAAGTGTGCGTTACCACTGAGGGATAATGCAGCTTAGTAGGTTTCACTTGTGTTTGAGGTACTTGAAAGTTAAATCACAGGAATGATATAGTCTACTTATTCTGAGTTCATGTTAAAACACGCAGAGAATGCAAATGCACTTTGTAGGAAAGAAAAATAGTCCTTTTTTACTAAGTGTTCTTTTAGCGCAGTGCATTGCACTTATGTTGGAGGAATTTCTAAGGTAAATCAAAGTGTAACACAAGTCTATCATTCCCACGATAACGTGGTATATACTGAGTAAGCAATCCTACTTCTGGGAAACCGCACATGTGCGTTACTGCTGAGGACTAATTCATCTTAGGCGTTTCACTTGAGTTTGAGGTATTTGTAGGCTAAATCACAAGAATGATATAGGATACTTATCCTAAATTCATGTTAAAACACGCAGAGAAAGCAAATGCACTTTGCAGGTAAGAAAAATCATCCTTTATTTACTAAGTGTTCTTTTAGCACAGTGCATTACACTTATGATTGAGATGTTTCTAAGGTAAATCACAAGTGTGACACAAGTGTATCATTCCCACGATCACGTGGTATATGATGAGTAAGGAATCCTAGTTCTGGGAAACAGCAAGTGTGCGTTATTACTGACGGATAATTCAGCTTAGTCTCTTTCACTAGTGTTTGAGGTACTTGAAAGTTAAATCACAGGAATGATATAGTACACTTATCCTAAATTCATGTTAAAACACACAGAGAATGCAAATCCACTTTGTAGGGAAGAAAAATAGAGTTTTTTTACTAAGTGTTCTTTTAGCACAGTGCATTACACTTATGTTTGAGGTATTTCTAAGGTAAATCACAAGTGTGACACAAGTGTATCTTTCCCACGATCACGTGGTATATGCTGAGTAAGCAATCCTACTTTTGGGAAACAGCACATGTGAGTTACTGCTGAGCACTAATTCATCTTATGCGTTTCACTTGAGTTTGACGTATTTCTAGGCTAAATCACAAGATTGATATAGTATACTTATCCTAAATTCATGTTAAAACACGCAGAGAAACCAAATGCAGTTTGCAGGTAACAAAAATCATCCTTTTTTTACTAAGTGTTCTTTTAGCGCAGTGCATTACACTTATGATTGAGGTGTTTCTAAGGTAAATCACAAGTGTGACACAAGTGTATCTTTCCCACGATCAAGTGGTATATGCTGAGTAAGGAATCCTAGTTCTGGGAAACAGCAAGTGTGCGTTACTACTAAGGGATAATTCAGCTTAGTCTGTTTCACTAGTGTTTGAGGTATTTGAAAGTTAAATCACAGGAATGATATAGTACACTTATCCTAAATTCATGTTAAAACACGCAGAGAATGCAAATGCACTTTGTAGGAAAGAAAAATAGACTTATTTTACTAAGTGTTCTTTTAGCACAGTGCATTAAACTTATGTTTGAGGTATTTCTAAGTTAAATCACAAGTGTGACTCAAGTGTATCTTTCCGACGATCACGTGGTATATGCTGAGTAAGCAATCCTATTTCTGGGAAACAGCACGTGTGCGTTACTGCTGAGGACTAATTCATCTTATGCGTTTCACTTGCGTTTGATGTATTTCTAGGCTAAATCACAAGAATGATATACTATACTTATCCTAAATTCATGTTAAAACACGCAGAGAAAGCAAATGCACTTTGCAGGTAAGAAAAATCATCCTTTTTTTACTAAGTGTTCTTTTAGCGCAGTGAATTACACTTATGATTGAGGTATTTCTAAGGTAAATCACAAGTGTGACAGAAGTGTATCATTGCGACGATCACGTGGTATATGCTGAGTAAGGAATCCTAGTTCTGGGAAAGAGCAAGTGTGCGTTACTTCTGAGGGATAATTCAGCTGTGTCTGTTTCACTAGTTTTTGAGGTACTTGAAACTTAAATCACAGGAATGATATAGTACACTTATCCTAAGTTCATCTTAAAACACGCAGAGAATGCAAATGCACTTTGTAGGAAAGAAAAATACACCTTTTTTACTAAGTGTTCTATTAGCACAGTGCATTACACTTATGTTTGAGGTGTTTATAAGGTAAATCACAAGGGTGACACAACTGTATCTTTCCCACGATCACGTGGCATATGCTGAGTAAGCAATCCTAGTTCTGGGAAACAGCAAGTGTGCGTTACTGCTGAGGACTAATTCATCTTAGTCGTTTCACTTGAGTTTGAGGTATTTCTAGGCTAAATCACAAGAATGATGTTGTATACTTATCCTAAGTTCATGTTAAAACACGCGAATGCACTTTCCAGGAAAGAAAAATAATCCTTTTTTGCTAAGTGTTCTTTTAGCACAGTGCATTACACTTATGTTTGAGGCATTTCTAAGGTAAATCACAAGTGTGACACAAGTGTATCTTTCAAACGATCACGTGGTATATGCTCAGTAAGCAATACTCCCTCTGGGAAACAGCAAGTGTGCATTACCACTGAGGGATAATGCAGCTTCCTATGTTTCACTTGTGTTTGAGGTACTTGAAAGTTAAATCACAGGAATGATATAGTATACTTATCCTGAGTTCATGTTAAAAAATGCAGAGAATGCAAAAGCACTTTGTAGAAAAGAAAAATAGTCCTTTTTTACTAAGTGTTCTTTTAGCAAAGTGCATTACACTTATGTTAGAGGTATTTGTAAGGGAAATCACAAGTGTGACACAAGTGTATCTTTCCCACGATCACATGGTATATACTGAGTAAGCAATCCTACTTCTGGGAAACAGCACGTGTGCATTACTGCTGAGGACTAATACATCTTATGCATTTCACTTGAGTTTGAGGTATTTCTATGCTACATCACAAGAATGATATAGTATACTTATCTTAAGTCCATGTTAAAACACGCACAGAAAGTGAATGCCCTTTCCAGGAAAGAAAAATAGTCCTTTTTTTAAATGATCATTTAGGCCAGTGCATTACACATGTTTGAGGTATTTGTAAGGGAAATCACAAGTGTGACACAAGTGTATCTTTCCGACCATCACGTGGTATATCCTGAGTAAGCAATCCTCCCTCTGGGAAACAGCAAGTGTGCATTACCATTGAGGGATAATGCAGCTTCCTATGTTTCACTTGTGTTTGAGGTACTTGAATGTTAAATCACAGGAATGATATAGAACACTTATCGTAAGTTCATGTTAAAACATGCAGAGAATGCAAATGCTCTTTGTACGAAAGAAAAATAGTCCTTTTTTACTAAGTGTTCTTTTAGCACAGTGCATTACACTTATGTTTGAACTATTTGTAAGGGAAATCACAAGTGTGACACAACTGTATATTTCTCACGATCACGTGGTATATGCTGAGTAAGCAATCCTACTTCTGGGAAAAAGCAAGTGTGTGTTACTGCTGAGGCCTAATTCATCTTAGGTGTCTCACTTGAGTTTGAGGTATTTCTACGCTAAATCAAAAGAATGATGTAGTATACTTATCCTAAGTTCATGTAAAAACACGCACAGAAAGGAAATGCACTTTGCAGGTAAGAAAAATCGTCCTTTTTTTACTAAGTGTTCTTTCAGCACAGTGCATTACACTTATTTTTGAGGTGTTTCTTAGGTAAATCACAAGTGTGGCCCAAGTGTATCATTCCCACGATCATGTGGTATATGCTGAGTAAGCAATCCTAGTTCTGGGAAACAGCAAGTGTGCGTTACCACTGAGGGATAATTCAGGTTAGTCTGTTTCACTTGTGTTTGAGGTACTTGAAAGTTAAATCACACGAACAATATAGTATACTTATCCTAAGTTCATGTTAAAACATGCAGGGAATGCAAATGTACTTTGTATAAAAGAAAAATAGTCCTTTTTTACTAAGTGTTCTTTTAGCGCAGTGCATTACACTTATGTTTGAGGTATTTCTAAGGTAAATCACAAGTCTGACACAAATGTATCATTCCCACGATCACGTGGTATATGCTGAGTAAGGAATCCTAGAACTGGGAAGCAGCAAGTGTGCGTTACTACTGAGGGATAATTCAGCTTAGTCTGTTTCACTAGTGTTTGAGGTACTTGAAAGCTAAATCACAGCAATGATATAGTACACTTACCATATTTTCCTTTAAAACACGCAGAGAATGCAAATAAACTTTGTAGGAAAGAAAAATAGTCATTTTTTACTAAGTGTGCTTTTAGCACAGTGCATTACACTTATGTTGAAGGTATTTCTAAGGTAATCAAACTGTAACACAAGTGTATCATTCCCACGATCACGTGGTATATGCTGAGTAAGCAATCCTACTTCTGGCAAACAGCACGTGTGCGTTACTGCTGAGGACTAATTCATCTTAGGCGTTTCAGTTGAGTTTGAGGTATTTCTAGGCTAAATCACAAGAATGATGTAGTGTACTTATCTTAAGTTCATGTTAAAACATGCACGAAAACCAAATGCACTTTCCAGGAAAGAAAAATCGTCCCTTTTTTTACTAAGTGTTCTTACAGTGCAGTGGATTACACTCATATTTGAGGTGTTTCTTAGGTAAATCACAAGAGTGGCACAATTGTATCTTTCCCACGATCACGGGGTATATGCTGAGTAAGCAATTCTAGTTCTGGGAAACAGCAAGTGTGCGTTACCAGTCAGTGATAATTCAGGTTAGTCTGTTTCACTTGTGTTTGAGGTACTTGAAAGTTAAATCACAGGAATGATATAGTGTACTTATCCTAAGTTCATGTTAAAACACGCAGGGAATGCAAATGCACTTTGTAGGAAAGAAAAATAGTCCTTTTTTACTAAGTGTTCTTTTAGCACAGTGCATTACACTTATGTTTGAGGTATTGGTAAGGGAAATCACAAGTGTGACACAAGTGTATCTTTCCCACGATCACGTGGTATATGCTGAGTAAGCAATCCTACTTCTGGGAAACAGCACGTGTGCGTTACTGCTGAGGACTAATTCATCTTAGGCGTTTCACTTGAGTGTGAGGTATTTCTAGGCTAAATCACAGGAATGATGTGGTATACTTATCCTAAGTTCATCTTAAAACACGCAGAAAAGTAAATGCACTTTGCAGGTAAGAAAAATCGTCCTTTTTTTACTAAGTGTTCTTTAAGCGCAGTGCATTACACTTATGTTTGAGGTGTTTATTAGGTAAATGACAAGTGTGGCACAAGTGTATCATTCCCACGATCACGTGGTATATGCTGAGTAAGGAATTCTAGTTCTGGGAAGCAGCAAGTGTGCGTTACTACTGAGGGATAATTCTGCTTAATCTGTTTCACTTGTGTTTGACGTATTTGAAAGTTACATCACAGGAATGATATAGTACACTTATCCAAAGTTCATGTTAAAACACGCAGAGAATGCAAATGCACTTCGTAGGAAAGAAAAATAGTCCTTTTTACTAAGTGTTCTTTTAGCACAGTGCATTACACTTATGTTTGAGGTATTTGTAAGGGAAATCACAAGTGTGACACAAGTGTATCTTTCCCACGATCATGTGGTATATGCTGAGTAAGCAATCCTATTTCTGGAAAACAGAACGTGTGCGTTACTGCTGAGGACTAATTCATCTTAGGCGTTTCAGTTGAGTTTGAGGTATTTCTAGGCTAAATCACAAGAATGATGTAGTGTACTTATCCTAAGTTCATGTTAAAACACGCAGAGAAAGGAAATGCACTTTGCAGGTTAGAAAAATCGTCTTTTTTTACTAAGTGTTCTTTCAGCGCAGTGCATTACACTTATGTTTGAGGTGTTTCTTAGGTAAATCACAAGTGTGGCACAAGTGTATCATTCCCTCGATCACGTGCTATATGCTGAGTAAGCAATTCTAGTTCTGGGAAACAGCAAGTGTGCGTTACCTCTGAGGGATAATTCAGGTTAGTCTGTTTCACTTGTGTTTGAGGTACTTGAAAGTTAAATCACAGGAATGATATAGTGTACTTATCCTAAGTTCATGTTAAAACACGCAGGGAATGCAAATGCACTTTGTAGGAAAGAAAAATAGTCCTTTTTTACTAAGTGTTCTTTTAGCGCAGTGCATTGCACTTATGATTGAGCTATTTCTAAGGTAAATCACAAGTCTGACACAAGTGTATCATTCCCACAATCACGTGGTATATGCTGAGTAAGCAATCCTCCTTCTGGGAAACAGCAAGTGTGCGTTACCACTGAGGGATAATGCAGCTTCGTATGTTTCACTTGTGTTTGAGGTACTTGAAAGTTCAATCACAGGAATGATATAGTGTACTTATCCTGAGTTCATGTTAAAACACGCAGAAAATGCAAATGCACTTTGTAGGAAAGAAAAATAGTCCTTTTTTACTAAGTGTTCTTTTAGTGCAGTGCATTACACTTATGTTGGAGGTATTTCTAAGGTAAATCAAAGTGTAACACAAGTGTTTCATTCCCACGATCACGTGGTATATGCTGAGGAACAATAATCCTACTTGTGGGAAACAGCACGTGTGCATTGCTGCTGAGGACTAATACATCTTAGGCGTTTCACTTGAGTTTGAGGTATTTCTATGCTACATCACAAGAATGATATAGTATACTTATCCTAAGTCCATGTTAAAACACGCACATAAAGCGAATGCTCTTTCCAGGAAAGAAAAACAGTCCTTTTTTACTAAGTGTTCTTTTAGGCCAGTGCATTACACTTATGATTGAGGCATTTCTAATGTAAATCACAAGTGTGACACAAGTGTATCTTTCCCACGATAACATGGTATATGCTAAGTAAGCAATCCTCCTTCTGGGAAACAGCAAGTGTGCATTACCACTGAGGGATAATGCAGCTTCCTATGTTTCACTTGTGTTGCAGGTACTTGAAAGATAAATCACAGGAATGATATAGTATACTTATCCTGAGTTCATGTTAAAACATGAAGAGAATGCAAATGCACTTTGTAGGAAAGAAAAATAGTCCTTTTTTACTAAGTGTTCTTTTGTACAGTGCATTACACTTATGTTTGAGGTATTTGTAAGGGAAATCACAAGTGTGACACAAGTGTATCTTTCCCACGATCACGTGGTATATGCTGAGTAAGCAATCCTACTTCTGGGAAACAGCACGTGTGCGTTACTGCTGACGACTAATTCATCTTAGGCGTTTCACTTGAGTGTGAGGTATTTCTAGGCTAAATCACAAGAATGATGTGGTATACTTATCCTAAGTTCATCTTAAAACACGCAGAAAAGTAAATGCACTTTGCAGGTAAGAAAAATCGTCCTTTTTTTACTAAGTGTTCTTTAAGCGCAGTGCATTACACTTATGTTTGAGGTGTTTATTAGGTAAATGACAAGTGTGGCACAAGTGTATCATTCCCACGATC
>PVJX010036092.1:0-17829 GCA_004027295.1 Dolichotis patagonum
CCTCACAAGGTTCATATATTGTAGTCCTAACCCCCAAAGTGGTGCTATTTGGAGATAATTAGGTTTGGAAAAGGTCCTTGAGGTGACTTTAAATGAAGTTGTAGCAAGTTTCCATTTTCTCCTTCTACATGAGACATAGAAAGAAGGTACAAAAGTAACAGTCTACAAACAAACCAGGAAAGAGCCCTCACCTGAACCCAACCATGCTGGCACTCTGATCTCAGACCTGCAGCTACACATCGGAGAGAAAATAAATTCCTGTGGTAGATGTCATTTGGTCTATGGTATTTTTTAGTGCAGGCTGGGCTTGGATAGGCATGATTGATCCCATTTTAAGTGATCCCTTTAGGAATTCAGAAGCAAATGGACACCTTTCCTCTCAATTCTAGCATCTGATACAAATGCAATAAGGACGCAGGTACAGCTAAGCAAGATTTCAACCTGGCTTCCTTTCAGGAGTTGGGTCTCAGCATGGGGAGGGGCCTGGTGGTGGTCCGGCAGTGGGCTCAGCTGCTTTTTGGTTTATAAGTGGCCTCTGCAAGCACTTCAAGACAAAGTAGGATTCTCTGTGAACAGAAGGAAGCTTCAAGCCAGATTTCTTTTATGCTGTCACTTGCTTTTTAAATTTTTTAAATTTTTCATTTAGGTAATTTTAATGACAAATAGTAACTTTCTCAGAAGCTCTGACACTGAAGGTGGTGGGGCGGGACAAACTGCATGCGCCCTTGTTTGGAAACCTATTCATTGTCTCTAATTATAGGCAGCTGTGTTAAAAATTCATATACAGTCAGAAGCATACTGGGCTCTCAGGGAAGTCAGTGAAAGGTGGAGACATCAGACTTGTGCCAGAGATGCATCAGAAGAAGGTAAGGCCTGGGATTAAAGTCACAATGGCCAGATTTACATACCTCCCTAGGAGATGGATGGAAATTGAGATTATACTATAATTGGTATCCCTCAGTCCATTAAGTCCAGATATCCATCAGACACCCGAGTGGGTGACCAGAACATCTGGGTCCATTGCTTCCCCCAAACATTGCTGTTTTGGAAGTCATAGATAACCTTAGGTTAATGGTGTCATTCATTTACCCTCACTATGTGTCCTGCTTCCCTATTGGATCATGACTAATGTGATGATTATTAGCTAATGACTCCACTTGCAGTCTTATTGGTTGACTATAATTTGGCCTACTTTGTAGCTACCTTGTGATTTTGACCTATGAAGCATTCTCAGAGAAAGCACTTTGGTGGCATCCCATTTCCAGGACCCCTCCAGTCGCTCAGGAGCTATTCCTGTTCCCAAACAAACCTTTGCTGCTCTTAACCTCCTTTATCCTTTGAATTTCATTCTTTGATTTCAGGGGGCATGAACTTGGCACTAATATCTGATATCTGCCAGGTTGGGAGTTGTATTTTTCTCACATCATCGACACCATTCCCCAAGTTACTGGATTCTCTGGAAACTATTTAACAACTCTGATTGTGTAGAACAAATTCTGTCCTGTCTGCTACAAAGTCTATTGACATTTTTCTTCCTCATCCCTTCTAACATAGGTTACAAACCAATTTCACTTCTACTTGCTATTAATTTCAACAGTTTCCAACATAGCTTTATAGCATATAGGATATGCTTCTTGACTCCTTTTTGCAAGTGTTATGAGATCTTTCTGGTTCCCTCCCTGAATGAGTTATATAAAAATCTTTACTGCAGGTTTACTTTTATGTCTGTATAAAAGTTACATTTTTACTTTTATCTAAAAATTAACTTTTAACACTAAAATTTCTCATTTGGAAAGGGCGGTAATCATAACTCTTCACCTTTTTTCCCTCCCAAAATTTTGGGATAAATTGAGTTATAATTAGCTGGATCCTTAAGGACTGTAAATGTGTCTTACTTACTTTTCTATTCATTGAAAGCAGAAGCTGCAGAACAAAGTGCTTTTTATCAGAGAACGCTACACTAATAGAACAACTGTTATGACTGTTAAATGTTACTGGCAGCGCAGGAACCAGCAACCTCTGACCTCATTTTGAAAGTGGCCAGAGGGTTCATCTCAGGTAGCATTCAGAGAGCCAAAGGTGCAGAAGTCACAAGCTAGGCAGATGGGGACATAGACACTTGGCAGGCGTTTCAGATTCCAGTGAGGAGACCTCTTGTTGAAGGAAAAGTTAAAGGAGAGTTCAGAAGCTGCCTCTTCCTTTCTGAGCGCTTTGCTACCAGGGATTTAGAGGTCAAAAGTGCTTTTTCCACACAAACATTAGCTTGTCTAACACACAGTTACTCATCACTTGTCCTGGCCTTTGTGCTAAATTGTGAGGGTCAACAGGGTCATGGCTTCTACAGGGGTAGAGAGTGGACTTTCTGGTTTGTAAAGTCTTACAGGGAATATGAAGATTTGTCAGAATGCTTCCAGACTGTCAACTCTGATTGGCCAAGCATATGTTCTACTTTTTATGTTCAAAGTACTTATTTTGATTTCAAATATGAAAACTAAACTAAATTAGGAAGCTAAAACTCACGATTTAAGTTATTGTGGAAATTTTCTGTGATGGTTTTTCATTGTGCTCTTATGGTTAGGTTTTTTCATTCTTCAGCTCTCCCAGTGCTCAAAATGAGCAGATACACGCAGCAACGTGTTCATGGCTTGTCACTAACTGGAGGTTTATGGGCTGACAACTTGCCTTCACTGAGTGCTTGAACTCATCCCTCTCTTACACAGTAGTAGGGTGAATAAACAATAGCACATATCTGAGATAAGTTGACACATAGGGAGGGAAGGTTTATTTTGGGTCAGTTTTTTGGAGGTGTCAGTCAAGGATCACTTGGTCCATTGCTTCAGGTCTGTAGCAAGGCAGTGTATCAAGGTGGCAGAGTGATATACTTCATGGCAGCTGAGGCAAAAAGATAGCATGCAAGGGACTGGAATCCCTTTCAGTGACCAAAGGTCCTATCTTTTAAATGTTTTTCTAACTTTCAATAGCACCAAACTCAAGACCAAGCCTTTAACACACAGATTTGGGTGGAAACTCCAAACTATAGCCAAGTTCTAATCATGGAACCTGTAAATGTTATCTTACGTAGAAAAGGATCTTTATAAAAGCCCATATTGTAGTGAGGTAAGGCAGATGGCAAACTATGTGTCCTAAATTAAAAGCAGAGTAGGTTCCAGTTAAGCCTTAAGCTGTCTTCATCCATACCCTTATCAGCTGTTACCAGATTTCTGACCTATAACTAATCATGACAAATGTAAATAAATTATGATTGTTTTTTAAAGTCATTAATTTGGAGGTGATTTTTATTCAGCCCTCAGTAATGATTGTACTGCTCATAATAATTCATATATATTCTTAGTAATAGTCTTATGTTTTCAGTTTGTTGCATGATTTTGTTAAATGTTGCAATACAGCTACAACTTAGAGATCGTCCTTAAGGGAATACATTGAAAGTCATTGTTATAATGTACTGACATTCTTACGAGTATCTGATATATCCAGTGAAGCTCTAGAACTCATGAAATAAATGACCAGTCTCTCTCAAAGGTAAACTGGTAAGATGCTTTTGATCATTTATATTTTCTTTCATCTTGGTTACCTTCTTGCTTTTTCTTTAGAGTCAGAACCTATGGATGGTAAAATTAAGTTGCTTCAGGGTTGAACTGATTTAAATAAAGGGCTGGAAATGGGAAGATTGGTAAGAAGTGCATTTTACATAACATACCAAACAGGAATTAGGGGAAGACGCATTGTGGAAGTTTCCCCATTCCTGCTACTAGGAGAGACTAGACTGCCTTGTGCTTACTTCCTAGCAGTGAAGTAGCAAATACGGCGAGGGGACGTCAGCTCTCACGATTTGGTAGTCCTTGTAAAAGGAGGAAGATTGGCACATAAAGTTTATTTCTGGGATGGGAATGCACTGCCTTGAGGTTGTATACTTTGTTAGTAATTCTTGAGTTAGAAAGCTATTTGATTGTTTACCAGAACTGGAAAACGTTCAATATGAGGGCACTAGCTAAGAATATTACAAGTATTAGAGAGGGTTTGAAAGATGGCAGTCCGCTATTTTTCATGTCTAAGAGCTTCATGTGTGCATTATTCGGTCATTTCAGTTCTGTGGCAAGTAATTCAGCACAGAATCAATTATAACCAGCAATTCCAGAAGCAACATTTTAATTGTGGCTCCCAGATATCAGTAAGATTTACAGATCCAGAGCACAATATTCTCTACAATGTCGCCCATATTTGGAAGACCATCTGCCTCATTTTCATCTATAATAGCCTCTGCCAAAGCATTTGCATGTCTAGTGACTTATTTATATTTTTAAACTTATTTTTTATTGTTACATTTTAGATATACATAATGCTAACATTCATCATAGGGAATTTGTACCTGTAAATGATATATTTTGCTTCTTTTTTACCCAATTCCTTCCCCTTCTTCCAACTCCTCCCCATTTACAAAAGCTTTGTTTCTTTTTTTCCCTTCTATTTCTTTTTTCTTGTCCCTTTTTTCCTACCTTCTCCCTTGTTCCCCTTCTCATTTGAACATTTTCTTATCATTTCCTAATATCTACTATACATTTTAGTTGTTAGTTACACTATTGGTTTCTCATACCAGAGAAATGAGGTGGTATTGTAACATGTGTGTCTGATTTATTGCACTTAAGAGTGTGTTCTCAAGGTGCATCCATTTAGCTTATCGTTCTTTATGGCAGGGTAGCACTCTATTGTATAAAAAACTGTGAGTGACTTTAAAAATGAAGCTTTGTGCTACATTTATAAATTTTAAAAATACTGTGTCTTTATTGAGATATAATTTACACATCATATAATCCAGCCAGTTAGTGTATATGTCAGTGGTTTTTAGTATATTCACAGAGCTTCAACTGTCGCTACAAAGTAAGTTTGGGACATTTTCATCATCCCATAAAGAAACCCTGTATCCACTAGTAGTTCCTCTAGCTCTTTTTCTAGAGGAAGGCAATCACTAATGTACCTATCATTAAAGACTAGCTTCTTCTAGTCATTTCAGACAAATAGTGGCAGACAGTGCTATATCACTGGTTTAATCATTTAGCATGTTTTCAAGACCCATTCATGTTGCGGCACGTATCAGTACTTCACTTTTTTTTGCTCAAATAATCTATTGGAAATACATAACTTTATTATGCATGTATCATTTGACAGGGATTTTGTTATGGTTTGTGCTTGGATGGCCCCTCAGGCCTCATGCAGTCATGGAGGTGGCTGAGTCTATTGTTTGTGATTGGCTTATTGTCTAGTGCTGAGATTGGCAGTGTGAGTGCTACACCCAACCAGGGGCAGTGTGCCGGCGTACAATGCAAGGAAAGGAAGGAGGCATGCCTTCCCCTTTTTTTCTCTTTTTTTGCAGCTATGATGGTTACCCCTTAGCCACACCACAATGCCTTGCAGCCAGCTGAGTATGGACTGAAACCTCCAAAAATTATAAGCTAAATAAATCTTTCATTTCTTCATTTTGAGTGTCAGGTATTTTGTCTCAACAATGAGAAAAAAGTAACCAAGACAGATTTGAATGGTGCTTACTTTTATCTACTGTAAACAATGCTGTTATAAACATTTACATATGGGTGTTTATGTGGACATAGGGTTTCATTTGTCTATGTGGGAGACAACTCCAGTGACTCCCTTTGAATGCAAAACAATTACTGTGACTGACTATTTGGAGACTCATATCCTTATACTGATATGTAAAAAGCTGGGTAGGGTATTACCTTCTCTCTTCAACTGGCTCTAAGCATTGCAAATAAGACTAGCTGAGGTACTGGTATGTAATTTCTAAAGCCAAAAGACAGTCTTGTTTCCTCGCATAGTGTGCTGCATACAGAATATGTACAGGATATGAGTGTGCCGAGATGTTAGAGCAAATAGCTGCCGGAATGTCAACTGGGTAGGAGCCTCAAGATAAGAGGCTATGACTCCCCAGGGCACAAGAGTTTGCATATCAGAATCCAAAGAGATAGCCTCCCAAAACAATTCCACTGCTACCTTAATTGAATTATGTAAACTGATCCTTCTGCCTATCTTAATCTCTGCAATTTACAGAGATGCCATTCTTGCACCTGGCCAGCCAGCTCAAGTTACTCACGTAATTCCCGCCATCCTCACTGTCACTCATCCCTGAGCCACCTCCCTTCTCCACAAGATAATAAATTCTGGGAGAGGCCTAGGATCAGGGCCTTTGTCCACATGTCCTCACGGGGATTGGATTTAGGACTCCTTGGCTGCCCTTAACTTGGACTATGTCTTATGTCTTTACTCTGGCCATGAGTTGCATTGGTGGTGGTAGATTGGAATTAACTTGCTGGGATTCCAATGACGTCTCAATGGGATTACAAATATAACTTTTTGGATTGTGAGGAAAACTAGAAAGAGGATTACAATACTTGGATGACTGAACTCATTATTTGGGTTTACAATAGTCTGAGGTATAGTTATGGGCTAAGTTGTACTTTCCTTACTGCCAAATTCATGGGTTGAGTTCCCACCTCTAGTATCTCAAAATGTTTTTTTTCCACAGAGCCTTCATTCCTTCTATGTACAGGTCACACCTGAACACTTTTCAGTATGTTTTCTTAGAAACATTATAATGTTATTTAAAAGGTGCAGTGTAAACAGTGAACATTTGCCAAGTAAAAATCCTGTGGTTTAAGTAACTTTTCTTGCACATTTGGGAGATTTTCCCTAGGGTGATTACCAGTCAGGATTTGCCCACAGTATCAAAAATAGTTGCAGATACAAAGAAGTTACTAAGATAAGCAACACAGATGATTGTGGAGGCTGGTTGAGGAATTCTGCAATCTGGAAGGCAAGTCATCAGGAAGGGCAGGCTGGAGCTCAGGTGTGAACCATCCATAGGTTATACTTCTTCTTTTTCTAGAAGTTTCCTTTTTGTTCCTAAGGACCTTCAACTGATTGGATTACAACCATGTAGATCATTTAGGATTATCTTCTTAAATAGCTGACTATCTTCTTTATCTTCTTAAATAGCTTACTGTCATTTGGAAAATTCTGAGCAATACAGAGATGATTAGCTTAACAACTGGAACCATAACCTGGATAATTTGACACAGAAAACTGATTATTGGTGGTGACAGTATTACTTTGTGATCACAGATTATCACTATTTCCATTCATATGGATGTTATAAAAGATGTTACATGCAACCTCAACCTTTTCGTTTCCCCCCTCTAAAATTAAATGTAACTCCTTGTTACAAAACTTGCCTATATTGTTGCTGTGCAGTTAGTTTTCTTTCTATAATAGACTTTTGATTCTCACTAATAACAGTGCTCATATAGCAATTCCCCACAACTTTGGCTAGAAGAATTTATGCCAGTCTCTTACTCTTAATGAATACAAGTTGAAAATACTTTAAAAAACAAGTCACAGTGTTTATCCACTTTTGAGACCCAGGAATTCATGTTTCAAAATTATAGTGTGCTCTAGCTTTTGTTTTGTACTGGTTATATCTACATCTATCTTCCATATGATATATTAAAATAGCTCATCAAAATACTAAACTTATTATATATTAATATACAATAGGAATATCTTAAATAAAAATGATTTTTCCTCCAAAATACAATGAAGAAACAACTTAGAGGAAAGAGAATTGCTCTACAATTTTGCAAATCTCTTTAATGTTTTCTCACAGGAGGCAATCAGATACTTAACATTATCTGTTTCTTCCATAAGTGCGTTGGGTAGGTTGGTTTCATTGCTATCTGTGAAAAAAATCTTAGGGTTTTTCAGACTCTCTTGAGTCTCAGAGACCTCCAAGCGCCACACTTGGAAAGTGCTTGCATATGGCCTTGAATCCTTCTAAGAATCTGACCAATGATATATTTTCTCTAGGGAGCTGCCAGAATCTACAAAAGTTTTCTGTTTACCCTTTGAAGTGTATCTGTGCATCATTTCCTCCCTAATGCACTGACTCCAGGTTAGCAATTTGTAGCCAGAGGTCTGACAGGGTCCTTCCTATGTAACAGTGATAACTGCTTTTTCCAATAACAAGACACAGAGTTTCAAAACCAAAGAGGGAGAGAATATTGGAAGATGGAATAGGAGGAAGAAAGGCAAGAAAAAGCAATTAGGTGCTTTATGCAGTACAGGCATGATTACCCAGATTGTGGAGACTACTTAAATTCTTTTTATTTTGCTGGAATAGACTGAAATATGAAGGATTTGTTTTCAACATAACAAATCATTTTCAAACAACAAAGTCAGTCTTGTGTCACTAATAGTAAACAATACAATAGGATGCATGATAAGCATGGGACCTCTGTTTTTCAAAGAGTTTTAAGCATCCCCAGGTGAAGGTAGGGGGAGGCTAGAGCTTGCTATTTAGGTTCCTGCCAAGTTCTTGTGCAGTTTCTGTACATGATACTATCTGTTCTGTAACGCAGAGGCAGTCACACATACCTATTGTGATACTTGAATTCCCTTTGGGGTTATCAATTACACAGCCTTGATCGAACAGGAAGGTTGCAAAGTTCATAGCCCTCCCACGTGATGCAAATTCACATGGGATTCACAGTAGAGGCGTGCAAAAATTCTTACAAACATTTTATAAAACAATCCACTCACTTTGAACATTATCAAAGATTAGATTTCCTTGATTAGAGTGGGCAAGCTCAAAATGCATTGCTTGCACTGTTCCATTGCAGTGATACTTCATTTTTATGTTGGGAGGCCAGTTAAAAAGTATAAAATGGTATGTTATTTTGGCAATTTGGCTAGCTAAATTTTAGGAAAATGAGAGACTTTTATTGAATTTCAGCTGGACTTTGGTCATTTATCAGGTGCAGGTGATTTCTGCATTTCCAAAGGTTCTTTTGAGGCAAGATGATGTGAGGATTAGACTGGCATTTGTTTTTGTTGTTTGCAACTAGGTCACTATATAGTTCAGATAGGCCTTGACATTCAAATTGATGGCAAGCCTCCTGCTTCAGCCCCCCGAGTGCTAGGATTACAGGCATGTGACACCATGCCAGTAATCTGTATTTATTTTTAACAACTGGAAAATCTTTCATCACAACTGTTCTGAAGAAGTAACATACAAAATACACTTGCCAACAATGTTTGGAAATCTGTATGGATATTTCTGAAAAACCTAAAGCTAGAAATTCCATTTGACCTAACTACTCCGCTTGTACGTATCTTCCTAAAAGACCTAAAGACATCATACTATAGTCACACATGCATACCAGTGATAGCAGCACAATTCATAATAGCTAAAGCCCAGAAGCAGCCTGCAGGTCCATCAACAGATGAATGGAGAAGGAAAATGTGATATCTATACAAAATGGAGTATTACTTGGCAATAAAGGATAAACATGAGACATTTGTAGGAAGATGGATTCTCAAAAAACAATGTTATGTGAAATAAATCAGACACATAGGCTTAAATACCATATGGGTTCTCCCATTTGTGTAAGGCAAAGTATCAGGACAAAAAAAAAAAAACCTGATGAGAGGAATCAGGTTATCTTTTTGTAAATGGGGAGGGGTCTAAGAGACTGAGGGTGAGAGAATAGGGGAGAGGAAGTAGATACAAAAAAGACGTCAAATGTGTCACGTGTCATGACCATGAATGCAGTCAGTTTGTGTTTTTCTCTTTTTGAAGCAGGGTTTCACTCTGCAGTTCAGACTGGCCTCGCGCTCACTTCGTAGCTAGGGCGATCTTGAACTCGCGGAGGTCATCCTGTGCCAGCTGCCCGAGGGCTGGGGTTACAGGCCTGGGCTACCATGCCCAGCCTGAATGCCATCATTATGTGCAGCAATCACAAACGTGGGCTACCATGCCCAGCCTGAAGGCAATCATTATATGTAGCAATCACAAACTACAAAGAACTAGTAAACAGAAATAATAAAAATGGAGATGGGAAATCTAGAGATGGAGGGAGGAAGGTGAGTGGAAAGGGAAAGGGGGAAAAAAATCAAGAAATGATAACTACACACACCTCTTCCCTAAGATGAATGTGAACTTGATGTACTACAGACATGGACTAGTAAAATAATAAAGAAAATAAGGACTTCTTTAGAATAATTTTGACATCAGTTGTCAAGGCAAGAAAATCCACAGTCTGTGGTTTAGAAATGAAACAATTCCACAGTTTCAATTTCCACTAAAATATTTATTTGATTAGATACCTTACAGAAATAAATGAGTAGTTTTTCTCTAATACAGATCAGTATATCTATATGTGTACATATATATTTTTACAAAATTGAAGCATATCAAATTGTTTTCCTTAAAACTCAGCACATAAATGAATACTAGGAAGCAAATGAGCAATACTGAAACAGTTTCATTGTTGAAGTACAGCCTGAGGCCTTCTGAATCTCAGCATCACGTGGGGTTCAGTGGAAGAGCGTGAGATCTGGAGTCAGGGGTGCTGAGCTCCAGCTTTTTTTGCTGCATGTTACAGGCAGGTTTCTCAGTATTTCTGAACCTCTGCTCTTTATTGTATTGTTAGAATAGGAATGATATTAGTTATAGCACGTTCACAGGGTTGCTTGGAAAAATAAACACACAAATGTACAGTAAAGCTCTTTATAATATGTAAAGAGCTACAAAAATAATAATTCTGTTTAATTTTATATAAAAGAATCAGTGCATACCTCCCTTCAACTGAAAAACAAGCACCAGAAATGTGTTTTCTTCAGCTGAATTATGTCACACTATAAACCCGGGGTAAGAAAATGCACCTTTGCTAAGCACCAAAGCCTCTTTGAGAAGGAGGTCCAGTGGATATTTCTATTACAGTTTTCTGGGCAGCTAATTAGGAGTTAATGAGTCCTGAAGGCCATTTAAACCCTGAAGGCTCAAAGAAAGCAAATCCAAACAAGAGCACTGGTATTATGTCAAACGGCTAGGATACAGTGAGCTACTCCTCATGTAGGGATTTCACAGCCCATTAATTCTTCACAGAAGAATTAACACTTGGTTTTCATCACCACAATTATTTGCTTATGTGAACAAAGCATTCTCTGATTGAAAAGATCAAATGGTAGTACTTCAGGAAAGAATGACAACGGAAATAAAAAAACTATCATAAATTTAGTTATCAGTGGTTAAAATGTATCGCTACATAAGAACACAAGAAAGGAAAACAACCCAAGACATCAGTATAATAATGATTTAAAAAACTTGCCATAGTTCCATGTTTTAATGGTTTGAACAATAATCATAAAAACTGCAATATTTACAGATATATCAATCAAAATATATAAAAACATAATAAAAATTAAGAGTTCAGAAAACAGTTAATTGTAAGGTAAATAATACACTTTCAAATGCTGTTTAGAGCACTGACACCACTTAACACATAAAAGAAAAACATGAAGTTCTCAGTATTTTGATTTTTAGTAGCAAGATGCAGGGCAGAGAGTTGCCTACCATTACGTTATTATTAGAAGTTGAATTACTGTGAAGTTACTATGCAAGATGTTATAGTTGAAACTTACATAACTAGCAGTTCTTATAGTTTCGTATCTATTTAAATATTACTGACAAGATATTTATCGATAATTCGTATGTCAAAGACACTGTGGACCCTTCCAAATGAGAAATCTATGTTGGCTGAATACACCAGGTCACAATGAACTAGACTAATTGACTTTCTTATTCTAGCTCTGTTAAAGATTGCTCCTTATCAAAAGAAAACTATTCATTACCTCTCTTAATTCTTTTTGCCTCATCGGATATTCTATGGAACAAAACTACATGTTTTATTAGGGCTGGAAAATTTAAAATCTTTATAGATCTTTGAAAGTGGTAAATTGAAAAAGACTCAAAAATAGTAGGCCAGTGTATAACCAAAAAATGAAACAAATTCATCTGACTAGTAACAGTGTTTACTGACATCTACTGGAGTTTTAAAAACTTGTACCATTTTTCTATCTACAGCTATGAAAGTCTGCCAACACACGTGTGAGTGAGCGCGGAATGAAGTGAGCGGGGTCACTCGAGCTCTTCAGGTTCTTTGGTGAACAGGTCCGCCAGATCTGCCACGGTCAGGACGGAGGCCTCCGAATGCTTCCCTGATGAGTTCATGTGACTGGGGGTTTGCAGGTGGGCCCAGGCAGAAAGAAAGCACAAGAAATCAGTCAGTGCATTTATAATAAAAGACAAGACACCTGTGGTCCTAAGTTGCAGTAATGGGCCTAAACCCAAGCCTCTCAGAACAAAGCAGGTGAAGATTCTAGGCATTATTTCCTGGCTTTGTCATACAATATTTTTTCTAACAAAGGAAAGATAGAAGAAAGGGAAGGAGAAAGAAAGGAGGGAAAGAAGGAAAGAAAAAAGAAAGGCAGAAGAAAAGAAAAGAAAGAAGGCCCTTGTAAAGCTTGTTGTAAGGTTCACACCTTATAATTTAGCTCTGACCATGAAAAGCTCATGAGCTTAAAGAGAATTTCAGCAATTTTTCTTTGCTTCCATTCTGCTTCTGGATCAATATCACAATCACCAGCCAAGTTTTCCATTCAGATATTCCTATTTGGAAGTAACTAACCAGTACTATGTAGCAACACAAGTTGTTTTACACCTATAAAACTGAGGCTTAGGTAGGGCACAAATATATTTTATTTAATCCAGTTACCGTGGTGCATGCAGTTGAAGATGTTCATTAGCTAGGCATTCTAGGGGAAGGCTGAATTCCTAGATGCAGTACAGACACCGCTGGGTCTACGAAGCTGAGGCAGGAGCTAAATGGGCATTTCCAGGCCAAGGGCTATATACTTGGGAGTCCAGTTATAGTGCTCTAATCCTGTATTCTATGAGGCTGAGGCAAGAGGATCACAAATTTGAGCCCAACCTGGGAAATGCAGTGAGACACAGTCTCAGGATAAAAATGGTTGGGGACGTGGCTCAGTGTGAAGGCGCTGGGTTCATTCCCTAGTATCACAATGCCCCCCTGCACTGCACCCCCAGACATGTTCTTTAAAAAGCAACTCAATGTGGTAAAGAAAAGTGTAAGAAAACGTTTTTACACATTACAGCCTACAAATAACTGAAATACAGAATGTGCAGAACATTAACTGGGAAATACCAGATAGGTAAAATGGATTTCCTTACTCTACAGAAGTATTTGTATTAGTATCTTTCGTTCCCTTCTTAGTGACAAAATTCCAAACACATCCACCTATGTAAATGAAGAGGAAAACCTTGCAGCAGGTACTGACAGGAAATTGCCCCCTACCTCCTCTCCGCAGTTTTCAGCATTGCCTGCATTCTCTCTTCTATTGTTGCTTTAATTAAGAATCTGTGTACAATAGTAGGCCTAGAAGAGACAGAACAATTGCAAATTTAAAAATACCTTAAACTAATAGACTTCTCAAAAGAAAAGGGACCAATAAATACACACATCAGCATCTTTGGCAAATTGAAAATATAAATCAAAACAACACTGAAATTCCATTTTATTCCAGAAAAATAAGTATCAAGGACAAAAAAACAACTAATGCTGCCAGGTTATGGAGAAAAGAAACTATTTTACCTATCTGGTGGGAATGTAAGTTAGTACAACCACTAAGGAAATCAGTACAGAGATTCCTTGAAAACTCAAAACAGAAACTGCATTTGACCCAGCTACACCTCTTCAGGGTATTCCTGAAAGAGTTAAAGACATCATATTATAGCGAAGCACGCACCCCGTGTTTACAGCAGCCCAACTCCCAGTGGCTAAACAGTAAATGCTGGAATATGTACCTTCAGAGGTGAATGTAATTGTAATCATGTATCAAAATATATACCAATAGAAGAAAAACTAAAATAAAGAAACACAGGAACTGACTTTGTATTTTATGTGCTGTCTTCACCAGTCAGTTGGTACCCACTTGTGGCAGGCACTCACCATTGCGCCTGAACGGAGGGCAGCTCAGCGCTATGGTCTCTAACCCTCCAGTGAGGAAAGGGACAATGAACTAAGAGGTCATACAGTTTCATGCAGAGATAACATCATAAGAAGCTGGAACATATGAGCTAGAAAATGAGAGATGGAGATGAGGCCAGGAACCAAAGAGGAGCAGGAAAAGCATCCAAAAAGAAGATAGGTTCCAGGGAAGAGAACACACTTGGAGAAAGCTTAAAATGTGTAGGAGACTGACAGGAAGCTGGCGTGACAGAAATGTTATTGTTCAGAGGGAGATGGGTGACAAAAAAAAGGCTGGAGAGACAGGCAGGGGCCAGAGCACACTGGTGCTTTCAGGACAGGACCAGGAACTGGACTCTGGCTGTGGTGGAAGCAGAAAAGCCAGTTAGAAGTTCTGTACTCTTGCAGGTTGGGTTGTACTCTGGTTATATGAGTGGAGACAATAATTTGGCTGTGAATTGTGACAAATGAAATAATAGAAGGGTCCTAGAGAGTCAACTATAGATGATAGCACCAGATTCTAAGATGAGAAAGGTTTGGGGTGGGTTTGAAAGGTTTGGGAGGGCTGCGATTTGCCCATGTTAAACTTAAGGTACTTATAGCTAGGCATCTTAGGGATGGCTGAGTCCGTGGATGCACATACAGAGAAATGGATGTATGAGGCTGAAGGAGGAGCTAAATAGGCACTTCCAGGTCAAAGGATACGGAGATGCATCTCCATAAAAAGAATACATATCACTCTATACTTGAGTCACACACAATGCTACTTGCAGACCTGGGACTGATAAGAAGTATTTCATTTATACTGTTATGACCTTCATTTCAGTGGTTCGGAAAGCCCAAAAACCCAAATAGAAAGGCAGAGAGAGAATGGGACCTTTAGGAGCTGGAGGAAGAAGTGGAAAGTAGCTGAGTGCAAATTTATTTTTAACTACCACATTCCCACTGGCTTGAACCATTGGTGATACAAGCCACCCATGCTGCCCATAGAGACAGTCACGTACATACATCCAGTGGCTCAGAACCACCTGGCAGTGAGACATACAAATTATGGCCCTGTTGTTGGAGATGTTATAAATGAATAACATTAAGGTATATTTATCTAGTGATACATTACTAGAGGAAAGTCCTTGAGAATGTGAGAATAGATGGGACAAAAGGAGTGGCTGGCTGTTGAAAGCAGACACCTCTTCATGATAAAAGGGAAGGCATACATCGTGCCTTGCCGCCTATTACTAGAGATGACCTATGCATGGTCCTACCTGACACCAAGCCCACACTCCAGTGTTAGGTCCTGTATCTTCCGCCCTCCTCAAGGATGCCGATCCAGCATTCTTTTCCCTCTCTTGCTTCCCTAGTTGTTCTGACCTTTAATGAGTATTCTCTTATTTCTCCCATTTGGAAGGACAAAAAATGTCTGTGTTGATTTTAGTCGCTTCCTTTTCTCCACAGCAAAACTCACCAAAGTCCTGAAGCTAGGGCCTACACAGAAGGGGCAGAGAGTTGGGTTTGAAGCATGGACTGCAGCCCTCCATCTGCCACCACTTTCTCGACCCTGTGCCAGTCACCTACCCTCTCTTCACTGTATGTGTTTGTTAAGTTAGAATATATAGAATCCCAGTCTTTCTTATGCACACTCACTTCTACTACACCACTGAATCTAGTTTCAGTCTTCGTACTGCTAAAATTAATGATCAAACCACAACGATGAATTCTTTATCTTGACATTCTGATAGCACATGACACAACTGGTCATGTCCACTTCACTGACTGATCTGTGGCCTTTGCTCATCTATTACTATACCTCCTTCCAGAGGCCTTAACTTTGGGATGCCCTGAATTTCGTTCTTAGTCCTCTTGGCTAGGAACTTCTATTTGGTCTCTTGACTTAAAAGTCCCATATTATGCTTCTGACCTCTAAATTTGTGCCTTAAACCCAGACTTCTCTCCCAAACTCTGGACTTTTATATGCAAGGGAAGAACAGAAATCTCCACTTGGATGTCTAATAAACACCTCAAACTTATATTGAAACAAAACTTCCATTCTTCTTTTACCAAATCTGGTGTACTGTATTCTTTTCTGGCCCATCTGCAGGCTTTTTATCTTTCTAATGAGCCAGGCCAAAGCTCAGGGTGTTACTCTTGGTGAGATAATATCAGTTCTACCTTCAAAACATATCCAGAAGCTCGGCAGGTGCTGATCATATCTGAAATCTCAGCAGATAGGGAGGCTGAGGCAGGGGAAAAGCAAGTTTGAGTCTAGCATGGACAACTTAGCAACTTACTGAGATCCTGTCTTGAAATAAAAAATGAAGACGAGCTGGGAATGCAGGTCAGTGGGAAGACCCTGGTTCATTCCCTAGTGACCACTTCTCAGCATGTGCCTTGCTCCCAGTGTTCCTTATTCCTTCCACCATATGACTGCGATGGCCTCCAGTGCGCTCCCTGCTTCTACTCTGCCTTGATCCTCTTCCCTCTGGTCTAAACACAGCACTCAGAATGGCTCCTTCAAGTCCTGAGTTAGACCAAGTTACTGCTCTGCTCAAAGCCTTGTGATGGGTCCCTTATCACCCAGGGTGAAAGTAGTGTCCTCATCTGACCTTCTAGGCCCAGTGGGATTTCCCCGCCCATGAAGTCCTTTGACTTGATGCCCTACTTCTCTTCCCTGGCTCAGCCTTCTGCAACACCCTGGCTTCTTGCTGTTCCTCACACGCACAAGGCACATAGAGTGCTCTGTCCTCTGAGATATTCTTCCCCATCTCTTTTCAGTCTTTGTTCACATGTTACTTCTGCAGTAAGACCTGCCAGCCAACCACCTGCACCTTTCATCTCCCTCACCCTGATCTACCACTTTAGTTCTTTTATATACTTACTGTTCAGGAGCTGTCTCTCCACCAACCGTCTTACAACTGGGTCGCAACTACCCAGAACAGTGTCTCACACACAAAAAGTGGTCAACAAAACTCTAATGAGTGAAGTACACAGAGACTGATGCAGGCTGAGTGCAAGCTGATGATGGAATGATGAGATACTTTGATAGTATCTGTTTACTTGATATAAGGCAAAATCATCATCAGTGGAGAGGAGGAAGATGCAGAGGACTTACAGTCTCCTCAGGAAGCAGAAAAATCCACCTGATAAGACAGTAAAATTGTTGGGCAGTGCTCAATAGCCCTTTTAGACCTGTGATTTTAAATCTGAGATGAGTCCAGTCTGGATTTTAGGAAAAGTTAGGATAAGTAAGATAACTTAATGTTTACAAAGATAGCACACAGCAAACAAAAACAATCTAAGATAAACTGCATTAAGCCTGCATTTATTAGAGTTAAGCTACTTTGCTGTATTTTGTTAAGAGTTTGTTTGATGCACATGTCTCTTTTGCACTTAAAATTAAAATTTTCTACATGTTCTCACAGCTATGCATACTGCCAGGTCTCACATGGAAGACCTCATCTCCTGCTCCTCTTTTTCTCATACTGCAGCAATTTCAAATTCCTACAGTCCCTAGAAATGTCAGGTTGATTATCACCTCTGTCTGTGTACATGTGAATCTCTCTGGCTGTTGTAACACTCTTTTCTAACCCAGCTTTGAAATAATTATTCTTTCACGACTCAATCTAGTGAAGTCTTCCTTGACTCTCTAGTGCACAGAGGCTCACTGGTCACATAGTAATACTTACAACTTGAATAAGGAAGAATAGGTTGAGCATTCCTAATCCAAAAATCCACAATTCTTTGAATATAGACATGATGCTAGTACAAATTTCCACACCTGACCTCATGTGATGCGCTATAGTCAAAACCCACATAAACTAAACTGACTGTAAAATTAATCACTCTCAGGTTATGTGTGTAAGGTAAAATATAAAGGAATTTCATTATTATATATGGACCCTACCCCTAAGATATCTCATTA
>PVJX010036093.1:0-17809 GCA_004027295.1 Dolichotis patagonum
TCCCTTCCCGTTTAATAAAGATCTCGGCGTCAGCTGCAGCCGACGATAAGTGTAATATCCTTAAATGGTTAATCCTGGGATCACGGCTCAAGTGCTTTCATGGCGGGAAGCAGGAGGCTGCCGGTAGCTCCAGCGCACGTTTCATAAACCCGAGGAAAGAAATATTTTTTGATTTGGCTTTTTACTGTGTCTTAAATGCTTTATTTTCAGGGCGAGATAAGGCCTGGTCCTTCACACGGAACGAGGGCTTAGACACCCTTTCCTCGCTCCCGTCACGAAAGGTCCTGTCTGCGCACAGATGTCTCCGATTAAATTGTATCGCAGAGTCCTTACAGGGCTCAGCACCAGATGAACTGCCAAAAGGGCCGTAGGCAAGAACTAAATTGCTTTGGTTTCAGTACACAGTGACTTTGGCCGAGACCAGCTGAATCAGTACATTAAATGCGAATCCCTCGCAGATTTGAAAGCTGCCCTTAGCACAATTATTGACTGTGAGTGATGATTGTGTCTAATTGGAGGAGACTTCAGCTACCTGTAGCTCGGCTGGAGTCCCCTGGCTGTGGTGCGCGCTGCCTCCTAACTCAATGTTCCGTCTTGGGAGCTCGCTGGAAGCGGGGTCCCGACGCGTGTACACATGGTCGATAAACTTTAATAAACTTTACAGGCTCGGTAACGAGCCTGAGTGTATAATTCAATTTTTTAATTCAGGATGGGAAACAGCTAACAAGGATCCCGGCTCTGCTCATGCGTGCACGCACGGCCTCCTGGAAGCAGGGAGGTGCTCCCGCCTCCGCTGGTTGGGTGTCTCTGGGGAGGCTGCCACCCCTCCCTGGCTGACGTCCTTCCCAGGAGGGCTGGGCCTGCTTCCTGGGCTGTGTGAGGGAAGCCGGTCAGCGTGAGGGTCCAGTGTCCTTAGAGACAGAGGCTGTGCCAACATGGGAAGGGACGGGTGGATTTCCTGAAACACCCGCGGTGTGCCCGGACCCGGCCAGTTCTGACTCCTGTCACAGCCCAGGTGCCATGGTAGCGTGGCTGCTTCCTGCCCCAGCGATTGATGTCCCCCCGGGAGATGAAGGCTGTGTTCTCCTGCACCTCACAGTGAATTGGGTTTTTCTTGGCTCTTTGGAAAAGACACAATGCCACACTCACACAGAGCCTGTCATTGTGCGGATTGGGACACCCTGTTCCTAAGCTTATGTGGTGCATGCACGTTTGTGTGTGCATGTGTGTGTGCACATGTGCACATGTGTGCATGTGTTTGTGCATACCTGTGAGTGCCTGTGCATGTGGGTGCATGTACGTGTGTGTTCGTGTGTGCTGTGCGTGTTGTGGGCCACGTATTTGTCCACAAGACCTAGGAAGTCGCAGATCCAGTACTTCTGCTGTGCTCCACATTGGGATCGAGGCCAAGTCTTCAGGCCATGTGTCCAGGTGATGGCCTTTGCTGGCTTCATCCTTCTCAGCCGTTGCGATGGTGCTATTATGGGCTCACTGTGGGCACCAGACATGTGCTCTAGCACCAAGAGGCCACTCTGGAGGGACACCACCACACACAGGGACATCTCCACACGTGGGGACATCCCCACATGCATCCCCGTCCATGCCAGGTAACTCTGAGGTGCTGGGAGGAGGCACGGTGGGGTGGGAGCTGCCGGCCCCCAAAGCACCAGCTGTGGAGCTGAACTGGGGCTGGGTCACACATGCCTCAGCCTCCCTGGCAAGGGCCAGGTGAGGGACTCTCGGAAGTGGACTGAAGGGGAAACTGGCCTCAGGCACCATGGCCTGCCGCTGTCCTTGGCTTTGATCTCCGGTGGGCCAAGGCTGCTTCTCAGAGTGAGGCCCAGCCATGGAGGACTCCGCCTGGGACCCGGCACACCCCGAGCTTTCGGAAGCCTGGAAGCCCAAGATCAAGGGGTTGGCACATTGCTTCCTGGCGCAGGCCGCTCTTGATTTGGAGGTGGCTGCCTCCTAGGACGTCCTTACAGGGCACCGAAGCAGGGAGGGCGCCTCCCTGGATCTCTCTCTCTCTCTCTCTCTTTCTCTCCTTTAACAGTGCTGTGCATGAAACCCAGGGTCTCATCCTAAGCTGAGTTCCTAGTCTCTTTTATTTTTTATTTTGGGACAGGCTCCTGTTAAGTTGCCCAGTCTGTGTTCAAATGTACAATTCTCCTGCCTCAGCCTCCCAGAGTGCTGTGGTCACAGTGTGTCCCGCTGTGCCTGGCTCTGCAGTCTCTTCTAATTTCATTCTTAAAGGTTCAGCCCTGAGGCCCAGGTCCTCCCAAGCCCCTCTTCCCAGCACCTCAGGGGGGCAGCTCTGTAGGGAGCTGTAGACACACCACGTGGCCAGCCGCATTCTGCATCGTCCTTGGGGTTATGCGTCTTCTGGATGTGGACCTCAAAGCCTCAGTGTGGAGGCCGTGTGTCCTTTTGCCAGGACCTCCCCTGGGGGTGCTGACCTGTGCCCACTCCTGCACTGGGGCAACTGGCGGCCAGCAGCAAGCACAGTGCTGCACTCCAGGTGTGGCCGTGTCCTCCTGCCATGTGGCCGTGTCCTCCTCCCTTGTGGCTGTGTCCTCCTGCCATGTGGCCATGTCCTCCTGCCATGTGGCTGGGTCCTCCTGCTATATGGCTGGATCCCCAGCCAGCCTTGGCCTGCACCTCCCTGTTCTCTTGGGTCCCTGCTGGACACCACCTCCTCCTGCACCCGACAGGGCCATGGGAGGCACTGGGGGTTCTTGGGAAGCTGGGAAGACACTGAGCCCGTAGACTTCCGTCCCCACAGGTGGCACTGAGGTGCACAGCCTGGGACAAACCGTGGCCACTCCTGGGGAGGGCAGAGGGCTTTGGGGTAGGGTGGTACTGAGCTTTGAGGTCACCAAGCTTCTGGGGCCTCGTGGGCTGCAGAGAGCTCCAGTGGGAAACCCTCCCAGAATGACCCTCCACATGGCACCCCGGGACAGGGAGACGCTCTCCTACACCACAGTGAAGCCTCTTAGGAAAAAACTTAATTTCAAAATAATTTGAAACATTATCAATGGGTCACGGGTGCAGGTCATGCTCAGGCCAGGACGGCAGAGCTGCGTGGCACTGGGGTGGGGTCTGGGAGAGTCAGGTGGGGCCTGGAGCATTCCCTCTGCCTTCTCCGGACACCGCCTGGACTTGCCACTGTGTGGCCTTCGCCCAAACTGTCCCCCGAGTCGGAGTCCCGAGAGATGGATCAGAGCCCGCTCCGGAGGGTGTCGGAGAGTGGGGCCTCCTTCCTGAGGCAGTGCCTGTCTCGCGCTCGTGGGGCCTCCTGCCCGGCGGAGTAGTCAGAGGACACACAGCAGAGCAGCCTCGCCCAGGGTCTTCAGACCTTGGAGAAAGAAAAGCAGTAGAAATCAGTCTCCTTGGAGCAGTGGGAGACGCCTTCCCAACGAGCAGGGAAGAACCAGAACCAGCTGCTGAGGTTTCTGCTGGGTCCGTGAGGGAGGAGAAGTGGCGGAGGCAGCTGGGTGTCTGCCCTCTGTGAAGGCCAGATGGCTTCTGCAGGCCAGAGCCTGGGACCTGGGGCCGAGGCAGGACGGGAGAGGGCGCGTCCTCAGCCGGCTGACACCGGGGACGGCAGCTTCCACGGCACCTCCCGGCTCGGGACGCAGCCGCAGCACCGGCTGCTTCTGTGTGCGTTCTGAAGGTGACACCGAGCACCCCCAGGTGCGGGGGGAGGCTGCACACCTCACTCTCCACCGGGCGAGGCCAACATCGAGAGGCTCTTCCCGGGCAGGCCAGGCGCTCCGTGCCGGGAGATATGTAATCAGAAGCTCCCTCTGGTTACATCAGTGTCTCCTACTTTTGCACTAACATCGCTGAAGGCGTAATGAAAGGTCAGGGTTGTGATTTCGCATTGCTACCTTGGGTGGTGTTTACCAAGTTTCTTAGCGCCCTGGAATCTGTCACTGGTCGGAGCAGGTTTGCAGGTCCACCGCGGGAACGCACACGGTCCCTTCCCCAAGGCGTGGTCTGTAAGCACAGTCAAAGCCACCAGCAACAGGTGTTGACAAACGCTGCGCCTCCCTCTGGCCAGAAGACAAACGCAAACAGGACTGTCCACTGCAGCCAGCCTGCTGCTGCCCACACTGTGGCTGGTCCTGGGGAGGAGCAGCCTGTCCCCGTGTCAACCTGTGCACCCTCTGCCAGCAGCAGGCTGCTGACTCCCGTGCAGTGACACGGCACTGCTGCTCTTCGGGTGGCTTTCGGGTGACTCTGAGGTGATCAACAGCACAGCACAGACGAGCGCGTTGCCCGAGCTCCTTAGAAGCCAAACCACAGGCTCCCCAGCCACTGTCCTCACCACCGGCAGCGCTGCGCGAGCCCCAGGGGGACGCACATCCTCCACACACACGGCCCCGGCGTGCACGGCCCGCGTCACCAGGCCTTGCGCAGATGTCCTACGGGTAAAGGGTGTGAACACACTCAGCACTACCTGCACACGCAGCAGCCACGCACGCACTGAGGTGGCACTCCTTCGGGGTGAGGTCTGTGCACCCTGCATTCCACAATGAGCCGTACGCACGCTAAGGTGCTCGCTCTGAGTTGCCGTACCGTGTACAACCTGTACTCCACGCCACACGGGGGAGACGATATGCTCCACACACGCGTGGCACACACGGGTGCCTTGGCTCACAAACTCAGTTCCTTCCTTGATTCTGGCTGCAAACTGAACTGGACAAGCACCGAAATAATCTCCCCATGAGGTCAGCGTTGAACCACCTTGAATTTAATTCGGTCCTCATCGGACTCAGTTCTCAACCAGAATCCAAGAACTAAGCTGGAGAACTGAGGACCACTGCAGAGACCACACGCGTGCATACACACACACGCACGTGTTAACCAGTGCCGCATCCGCAAAATACCGAGCACATAGTCAGGGCGCCCACAAGATTTCCGTGTTTTCTACACAAGCCCACACGCCTGCCTGCCGCACCCCGCCCCACCACTCCGATCACGTGCACGTTTGTTTTCCTAACCTTTCAAAGGGTGAACCACCGCGCCGCTTCCAGCGTAAATAATGCATGGAAGTAAAATATGGACTGTCAAGCCCAGGCAACAATTAATTATATAGCGCATAAATCCTTCCTTCCAAATGACGAATGTGCGGCCCTTTGTGCACAAATGTTTCTCTGGAGTTTGTTTGAACTGTTGGCCTCATAACATCTAACGGTGCAGTAGGGATAATTTTCATTAGAAAAATAATTATAGGCTAAATATGGTTAATAAAACATTAACTATAAATTTGAATATTTTAAAAGCATGTCCTTCTAGAAGCAGCTTCTAATGAATTTTGATGGAAATACCATGATTACTTAAGAAAAAATAAATAGCTATGGCCATTATACACAATTGTGAGGCGGAGGCATTGCACAAAACAATTTTAACTCGGAAGTAATTATTCTGGGCAATCTGCTTCATAAAGCTGGAGATATAAAAAGGAAAGGAAAAATACTTCTTCATGCATGAAGAGAATTTGGTCTAATTCTGATCCCATTCCAGGTTCATGAATTTGTAGTTGTTAGTAAATCATAAATCATTCAAGATTTAGTTTAAAATAGCATAAGACACAAACTTCTGTGGGAAGACTTAGCGCTGATTTAAGGTCCCCGAAGAGGCTCCGGCCAACCGTGAAGGACTGAACCCCTATCCCTCCAAGCAGGCTCCAGAGGGCACCACGCTCACTTGCGCCAGCTCCTCCCCCCCTCTCCTCCCACTTCCCTCCCTCCTTCCCTCTCCCAGTCTTCCAAAGGGATGAATGATGAATCACAGCCCATTGCATCTCCCCAGGAAAGCTGAATTCAGACTCCTGCAAACTGTGTTCAGAGGACCTGCTTTAGCCAGGTGTGGTAATGCACATCCGTGATCACAGCACCCTGGGAAGCTGAGGCAGGAGGGTTACAAATTCCAATCTTACCTGAGCAACTTAATGACTTAGCATGACCCTGACTCAAAACTAAATAATAAAAGAAAGAAAGAAGAAAGAAAACAAAGGCGGATCGCCTGGGGGTGCGGGTCAGTGTGGAGTTCCTGGTCACGGTCCCCAGTGGCCCGTACACACACCCCCGTTATTTTCAAGGCGATGCACCTCACCACCGCCTCCAGCGAGAGGGACTTGCGGTGAGGGCTGTGCCCCGCTGCACGCCCAGCTCGGGCTCAGGAAACCACCCGTGGCTCTCTGAGAGTCAGGGCACTTCCCCCGTGGCCGGGGCCGTGTGCCCTCCCAGTTCTCACTCTGCCTGGCCAGGGTCCGCTGAGGCTGCTGCCCGGCACCAGGGTGGGTGCTGTGGTCTGCACAGGAGTGCAGGTGCCTGGGGTGCTACAGCAAGGAGGTTGCGCCCTTGTCTGTGACAGCGCTGGAGAAGGAAGTGGTAGCCGTGGGGCAGAAGACGGCAAGCTGGCGCCCATCTGGAGTCGTCCGTGGGCCTCCATCCCTCCGGGCCTGCTTCCAGTCTGAGGCCCTCCCGGCAGACCTTATACCTGTGCCGGCCCTGGGCTCTGCGTCCTCCTCGGTCACCCAGGCTTCCTGACCCGTCCTCCACCCAGCCCTGGCCAGGCACTGGCCTGTCCAGCCCTCGGGGCCTTCTGCCCACGTCCCCTGTCTTGTCCCCAAGCTGACCCCATGCACCTGCAGTCCAGGCCATTTCCCTCTCAGGGTCTCCGTGCTCCTCCACTGCCTCCAGGTCACATGGGAGGCCCTGGGGTGTCCAGACTTCCGGACTGGGGCTTCCTGTCCTTCTTGTCCCCTTCCCATGGCCCCTAGCCTCCAGCCCACGTGCTCCCCCTTTCTTGAGCTCTGGTGGGGTCCTTGTCTCCACGGGGCAGGAGGAACGAGGCAGAACAGGTTTCGGACTCAGCCTAGTGGGCAGGTGGGTGGCAGGTTAGTTCCAGAATACTTTTAACAGGAGTTAAAATTATTTACAGGACAGAAAGTACCAGGGAATTCCCCGCATGCCTTGAACAAAGAACCGAGGAGGTGAGAATTAACGTGGTGATGCGGTAATTACCACTGGTGCAACAACCCTTCATTACGGGACTTGCTCCTGCAAACAGCCCCACTCGGCCTGAGGTGCACTTGCATAACTGTCCTCGTGTTACTTTGGCCTGGGAGTTGAGGCCCCCGGGAGCAGGGGAGAAAAGGTGAGCATCTCACCCCCAGGACACGGCCCAGAGCAAAGCTTGTTTGCTTCAGCTTGGAGACATGTGGAGGGTCTTGTTTGGCTGAGTTCCTGTACTGTGAGTGTGCGTACGCGTGTGAGATGGCGCGTGCTCACGACACTGAGACAACCGGTCGCCAAGGCGTTTTGATGAGCTCACTGTTAGTGAATCAGAAACAGGTGACTTCAGTTACCTGCAGGCCCAAGCTCATGGTGGCAGGAGAGCTCGCCCTGCAAACCTCAGCTCAGCGGCTTCACAGAGCAGCTCGGGCACAGAAAGCCGGAGACAGACCGAGGTCTCAAGGTGACCGGGCCATGGCGCAGGACCGGGGCAGAATGCAGGGTCCTGACCGTGGATGTGGCCCTGAAAGAGCTCACCACCCTTTCAGCCCCCAGGAAGGAGGGAGCCACTCCCGAGTGCCTCGCGGGGCTGACCCGGGAGCTGTGATGCTCCGGCAGCCGCCTGGCTGGCAGTGTGAGGCGGCAGCAGCCTGGGGGCCAGGAGATCGATGCCACGAGGTCCCCTTCCACTGGACACTGGGGCAGCGGGTCGGGGGCTGCAGCCGCAGGTCTGCAGTCCTCAGGAAGTAGCAGGAGCTGTCCGCTTCCCACGCGTGTTTCTTCCCCTTGATGTCCAAGGGTGGCAAATTCCACACTGCAGCTGCTTCGTGACCTCCGCACGCACGTGCTGGCTCCAGGTTCTGAGCAGTGGGTGACTCGGGAACCGGGGCTGAGTGAAGGCACTGTACACACGAGGAGCTGGGTGTGCCACACGCCCGCTGTGGCCGCCTCGTGGCCCAGCCGCTCCCTGACACGGGCCCTGACCGGCACGGTCTGCTTCCCCTCCGTGAGCCGCTCCCAGGCCGCCTCTCGCGCCCAGGTGCTCTTTGCTTGCGTGCAGGTGGGGAGCAGAAGGAGCTGGGTAAGCTGGGGGTCTCGCTGTGGACTAAGACATTCTAACTGCTGTGGTGGGCCCAGTCCAGGCAGCACCCCGCTGCGTCTTCCTCCCCCATTTCTCAGTTGTGCGAGGGCCTCTCTTTCCCGTGTGGGTGGATGTCCAGTCCTGCTGCCCTTGCTGCCCCGAGGCTCTCTGCAGGAGCCTCCTCCTCCCTTGCCTCGGCCACTTGGGCCTCCTGCGGCCCTGCTGGCTTTCTCCTGGCTGAGACCTCCGGGCAGGTGAGGGCGCAGAGGACTCAGTTCTGTACATGACATCTGGTCACCTCCGTGCACACCATAGTTTTCCAAAATAAGGGAGAAAAATAATCTAATGAAGGGAACACAGAGTAAGTGACCAAGCTGCCACTTCTTATCACCGGGCTCCGCTGGCCACTGCCCTGGACTCTGCACTCTGTTTCTGAAACCTGATGCTCCCTGGCCATGGCTGGGGCTGAGCTGTGGTCTCCGCTGTGACTGTGGGAAGCAGCCTGAGGGGCTCCTAGGACACACGGCCTCGTGAGAGGAAGGAGGGGCACTGCGCCTCCCTGCCATCCCGGAGGAAGAGCACAAGTTCTGCTCCAGTGTTCCCCGGGGACCAGGTAACTCTACTGTGCCTCCAAGGGTGTGTCCTGGGGAGCAAAACATCTGAACCCCCTTATTTGTCAGTCGTAGCCACATACACTGCACCCAGAGGATTGGGTGGCGCATCTATGTCACCAGCATTCTGGGACGAGGGACTGAGGTACCAAGTCTGAAAGGTCTTCAGTAGGTGACAAGGGAAACTGGTAAGTCCAGAAATACTGTCCCCAGGAAGATGACACGACGCTCACACACGGGGATCCTGGGTCTAGGATGGTGATCCCTGGGGGAAAGGAAACAGCCGGTACCACCTCCTGGGCTTTTTCCGACCTCTGCCTGTTCCCTGGGGACTTTACATCACTGATCCTGCCCAGTCCTCTGGGACAATAAAGCCCTCCAGAAGTGCAGACATGGCCTGGTGGGTTCTCTGGGTGTCTCAGGCTGGGGGCTCCCAAACTGGGGCAGCGTCTAATCCACAAGTGCTTGTGAAGCACTGCCACGTGCTCTGCAGAGACGACACCCTTCCGTATGCAGTGGCGGGGACTCTTACACGGGGCTCAAAGGCAGGGTGTGTTTCCTGGTGCTGGAAAAGCCCCTGAACAGTGTCCATCCCTCCTTCCAGGAACACTGCAGACCCCTCCCTGACCGGTGCATGCCTCACTTTTTATGCTTCTTGGGACATCTTGGAAATCAACCTGGCATCAGCCACATGCTCTGGGGAAGACACTGGAGAGCGGCAAGGCGGAGTCTCACCTGCCCCTGCCCCTGGGAACACAGCTGATCCAAGGCTCTGTGGGTGAGGGTGCTGTTCCCAGGGGCCCCCTAGGCCTCCTTGAGCGGCCCCAGGTGTCCACTGTTACAATGGGTGAACAGAAACCAGAGGGCATTGCCTGGGTTTACGAATGGCCGGATTCTCCTTAGAATGCACCTCTCCTGAGCCCTGGAGACACTGACTCGGGCAGCTTAGAGCGGTGAGATTGAAGGCCCTGAGCCCCTGTGCTGGGCAGGCTCTTGGTGGCCTCAGTGGCATCCATGGAGGACACCGGTCCCACCTTGGAGCTGACTGGCCATCTCTTTAATGATAAACTGAGAGGACAGAAAGACCCTGGGATAAACAAGAGCCATGATGGCGAAGGACAGCTGAGTTTGTGCAGACGTACGTGGCCTTGGCCAGGCGGTGGGGTGCGGATTGTCCAGTCCTGGCAGGGGTGTCGGGGGCCTGTCGCCCCCCCGAAGCTCCCCCAGCCCTGCATACCTACCTCCTCCCCTCCCGCTGCACATGTACAGGAGGCTTACTTTGCACGTATCTCCTAGCCATCCCCATACACCTTTGCACACACTCCTAGATCAGCCCTGTGCACACACATTTGCACACAGTGTGTACACATCTACCTCCCAGCACCTCCTGGGCACACACCTACACATCGTGGGCAGGCTTGGTGAGCGGTCCCGACACGCCTCATCTGACCCCTCATGGGAGACGCCAGTGTACAGTATACCCCCCCACCCCGCATTGTGGCAGCACGGCCCACCGTTCCTGGTCCTACAGGTGAGTAGTGGGATCCTGGCACCCACTCCACGGCAGGCTTTGACGCCAGCCTGCAGGCTGGGTTGAGACGTGGCCGCTGAATGGGTGGACTGCTGCAGTTTCTTGTGAAGCATTGCTGAGGAAGCACTTTCAGAGGTGAGTGAGGAGGTGCAGGCGAGGGGGCCCGAAGCTGAGAGTCCAGAGCTGGTGTTAGCGACACGTGGGTGTTGGGGCTCCATGCCTGTCTCACCGGAGCACAGGGTTGTGGGGGAATCAGCCAGGCTGGCTTCAGACCACATTCCCAGAAGCCTCCAGAATCTATTTCCGTCTCATTTCTGAGTCTCAGCCCTGTGGCAGTCCCCACTCTGGAGGCTCTGATCCCCCACTGGGCTCCCAGGACAAACGGGTCCACGAACAGCAGTCAGCCCAGCGGCTTGGAAAGCTCTGTCCCCTCCTTCTTCCTTCTGACCCAGCACAGGACCTCAGGCCCCGGGGCCTGGAAATCTTTACTGCCACTTCTCTTTTCACACTCCTTGCCATCTTACCCTGCAGGTCCTGCTCCCTGGAGCCGGGCAAGGTGTGAAAAGCAGGAGGCCACATGCCGCTTATCCAACATGTCCTGGCCAGCTAACATGTCAGATGATCCTGGCTCAAACTTGGCACCGAACCCAGGCAGGACATTATTGGAGGTGGGTCACCACCAACAGTAGCTGTGTGTTCCAGCTGCCTGTCTTGTTACCACATGTGGGTGGCCTCGAGCTGGGGCCGAGGGGCAGGAGAAGGCACCGAGCAGACAACGCCTTGCTGACATCTAGCAGCAGTGGGCACCTACAGGGCGTGGGCTTCTTGGGTGGCTGAGCTCCAGGATCAGCTCGGAGGGCTGCGTGCTGCAGGGCTTGTCACAGGCCAGTGCAGAAACAGCCTGGTCACTTGGCTTGTGCTGGCCCAATGTGGACAGAGTCACAAAAGCATTGTATGGGGTGTCCCACTGAGTGTAGCTGTGGCAGGGGTATCAGTGTGCATAGAGTGGCACAGGGGGAGGGCTTGTGACAGGCAGGGACCACAGTCTCTCAGGGCATCCCGGGAAGATCCTTTGAAAGAACACGACAAGAGCCTAGAGACCATGGCAAGCAGGAGGCTGGTGATTCAGGAACCTGTGCTGTGCCTCAGGTTGGCAAGGTCAGCCTAGGGACTGCTCAGCCAGTGACAGGGGGCCAAAGTCACGACACCACTTTGCTCTCAGGTGCCAGAGAAGCTGTGCAGAATTTCCATGTTTCCAGTGACAAAGGTTGGTCCACATGGGAGCTGCCGATTGCCAGCTCAATAATTAGACTTGAGTTGTACTGGTTTCTCGAGGCTTTCATAAGAGAGGACCACAAACCAAGTGGCTTAAACAACAGGATCTAATCCTTCCCAGTTCTTGGGTCAGAAGTCAAAATTTAGGGTAGCAGGGGCTGGGGATTTAGCTCAGCGGCATAAGTGCCTGCCTTGCAAGTGTGCAGTCGTGGGTTCAATCCCCAGTACAAAAAACAAATTAAGGTAGCAGCTGCATCCTCTGAAAGCCCCTGGGAGGCCCCTTCTCTGGCCCTAAAGCTTTGGCAGCTCCAGCTGGTCCTGGCTTGTGGCCACCCCGCTCCAGTCTCCATCTCCGTCCTCTCACGGCTGCTGTCTGCCTGTGCCCAGAGCTCAAATCCTCCTTTGAACACCAGGAGACCATGGACTCCTTCACCCATCCCTTTCAAGCCACGCCCACCCCTCTTCCAGGACCTGCTGTCCACATGAAGGGCATGTGACACCCCACGGGCTCTGAAAGTGTTCCATGTGGGAAGAGCTTGGCTCAAGGCTTTAACGGAAGGACATCGCTTCCGTGGAGCGGGAATTTTGGAGGAAGTGTGTTCCAAGCCCCTGCACCCACAGCGCTCAGGAGACTGCCTCATGCGTGTGCTGCCGTGTGCCGTGAAGGGAGGCGCGTCTGCATGGCGGACTGCTCGTGGGCCTACTAGAGGCCAGCACCTTCCTGGGGCCAGAAGCCAGCACCCCGCCACCCCCACCCCTGCCCCTGGGCTGGAGGACAGCACCCTCCCGGGGCTGGAGGCAGAGCAGACAGAGAATGAGGAGAAAAATCTCCACTGAGATTCTGTCCTATTTTCAATTATAAATGACAGGACAAAACTCTTGCACTCAGATAGGTGTGGCTGACCCTGCGCTGAAGATAAATAGATGCGGAGAGAGAGGAGTGGGCAGGGCAGGTCTGGGCGTGGCAGAGGCGGAGGAGGTGCCTGCCTGACTCTGCCTCTCACTGCCGCCGCCTGGGTCTCCTTGGACCTGTGCCCAGCAAGGTGCCACCGTGAGCACCCTCCTCTTCCTTGGCTTCACCTGCGGGGCCTCCCACACGCGCTGGGGTGGTACAGGCGCTGCTGGGGAGGCAGACGCTGTGTGTCCCAGAGGCCGGGGCAGCCACATAGGCTGCATGTATCGAGCTGGACAGGCGTGGAATTAGAGGAACCAGAGTGCGCAGGACCTGCGGACACGCGGGGTGGGCAGATCCCACTGTGTGGCAAAAGTGAGTCGGAGCCTCCTGGGACAGGAAAAGGATGAAGGGGAAACTCAGGAGCTCCCAGGAGCAAGAGAAAAACCGCGGCTGGGAGAAATGGGAGTAGTCGGTGCTTATCGCCGGCAGGAGGGTGGTGCCAGGTTATTAATTAAGCCTCAGCTTGCGTCTTGGTCTTCCCACAGCACCCGAGCTGCTCCACAGAGTGGAAGGAGGGGAAGGGGGATCGGGCACTGAGCACAGAGGGGGCTGCGTGGTTTCCTCCACTCGCCGTGATCTAAACAGGCATTTGCTGAGTGCGGACCCGGGCGGCTTAACGCGGAGGTCCATGGTGCAGAGCAGGAGCCCCAGCGGCAGGGGCAATCTGCGACAGTAATAACCCAGCGCGGAAGAGCTGGCATGCACCCACTGTTTGCAGGCCGTGTGCAGAGGGAAGGGGTGCGGCCTCTCAAAGGGCCCCGCATCGGTGCTGGCCAGCTTCCCTCGGTGGCTCTTATCAGCCTCCCAAAGCGTCTGAGGCGCATCTTCTGGTTTAAAGACATCTGAAAAACAGCGACGGCGCCCTGTCCCCTTTGGGGTTTCATGTGAGTACGGCACTCTTGACAAGGGAGCTTCCAAAGTAAAAGACGCCTTTGCAAAGCACAAGCAGCAAGTGAAGGGCATTTCAGGAGGACGGTCAATGTCCTTCTCACAGCTGGACCTAAACGTGGCTAAACATGCACAGCACAGGCCACGTTTAGGTCCAGCTGTGAGAAGGACATTGTCTCTAGAGAGCTTAAAACCACCAGGACGTGCTCTGTCTGTCCCCTTCCTAGTGCAACGTGGATGGTTACTAACAACCAGAGCAACCGCGTGTCAGGAGGAGGACAGTGGGGAGGTGAGCCGAGGAGACCCCTCTGCTGGGGGGTGCGGAACCCCAGCCGGCGACGCTCTGGTTCCTGTGCGCTGTGACCGCGTTGAGCGTCCATCACGAGCCTGCAGCTTCAAAGCAGCTCCAGCCCTGTGACGCAGGCTCCCTGTGCTTCCTGAAGCCAGCACTAGAAAGAAAAAGCCCGTGTGTCTGCGGGATGCTTAATTCCAGAAAAAGTAACAGCATTGGCATTAGTCACTCGGTTGCCATAGGGTTAGGGCTATCGGAATCCGGCAGTTATTCCACTGAGAGTGCAGAACACGCCTCGTAGAGCCCGCGTGGGGAGCCACTCTGCCAGGGCTGAATGGAGCCCGTGTGCCGTCTGGGTGATGCGCTCCGGCTGAGGCTGGGGTTTTAAAGAGCTCTTAGCTTGGAAGCCAACACTGCTACCAGAGCCTCTCAGCCACCGTGCCGGTGGGCAAGGCTGCTGCGCAAGGTGGCTGAGGTCCCGGAGGGAGGCTGAGTTTCTCTCACGTCCTCTCCCTGCAAGCAAAGACTCCAGCCCCTTCTGAGGAGCACAAACTCTTTCTCCACCTGTCCCCCTTTCTGCGCCCCAGCAGCTGCTGTCAGGCAAGGCCTGGCTGTCGGTCCCTGGCACTGTCATTCCCAGGAGGAAGATAGAGTGTCCGTGGAGTTCTGGCTGAGGGTAACCAGGGCGATGCCGCCTCCGACAGTCGAGGCTGACCTTACGTGTTACCTTACCTCTTGGCAGGGCCACCGGATGCCCAGAGGCTCGACCACACCTTCCGGCTGGGCCAGGGAGGGAGCTTCAGAGGAGCTGAGCGTCTGACCCCACAGACCACCATGGGGTGGGTCTCGTCTGCGAGCTGACTGACGGCGAGCTGGGATGGAAGGCTGAGGAAGAGCAGGTGGCCTCTTTCTGACCGCCTCTTGGGTGGAAGCAGCCTTCTTCTGCCTTGGAACTTGGGTTGGAACTGGATCTTACGTCTTCAGACCCTCTGGCTGCAGATTCGGATCTTTCAGGCCCAATAATCACAGGAGCCAGTTCCCTGTGTTTAATCTCTACAGGTTCCTCTGTGACATCCCACAGCTGACCCATGCAGCCGCCCCAGAGAACGGCTTCCCTTAGGCAGCAGCCCTCACGGCCCCCAGCCCACGTCCCGCCTCCTGGCCTGGGGAGGAGGCTCATCCTAGCCTCCTCTCAACACTGAGGAAGAAACCAGGCACATGGTTTCTGTCATGTTTCTGTCTCAATAAAAAGCAGCTCCAGAATAGCCCTGCTCATGCTGAGAGAGGGCCGAGCCGGCCAGTTTGGAAGCCAGTGCTGGGCTCCTCCATTGCCTGTGCTGAGACAGCAAATCAGGCAGGGCAGGAGGTGTGAAGAGGAAGGGGCGGGAGCCTCGCAGACTGTGTCCTCCAGGCCTGCCTTAAAGACCCTGGCTCCTCCTCATCACTGCTTCCTGGTGGCACCAAGCCAGGAACTGGGCCTTCAGACCCAGGACCAAGGTGCATTCCAGACCAAAGGACAGCCCTGTCCTGCCGCCCTTTGGGGACAGAGGTGTCTGCTTCATATGAAGCTCAGCACTAAGGAGCAACTTAAACAGAGCTTCCCAGGGCGTCTCCCAGTCACTTTGAAAGAGAGAAAGGAGCAGTCATTCCCTCAGGTGTTCTGCCAGAATCTCGGCGGCTTCCTTCCCATTTCTCGCTGCCCTTCTCCTTCTCCCTGGATAACTGGTCAGTGTGGATTTCAGCACAGTCAGTGCGACAGGAGCCTGAGCTGCCCATTTGGGAGCACGGGATGAGCACTGGCTGGGCCTCCCTCTCCTGGGGGCACCGAGCCTCTCCAGTGCGTCTGCGTCTTGCAGAAGTCCAGGAGCGTCAGTGGCCTGTGGCAGGGGCCTGGTGGCAGGACCCTGGGAGCAGCCCGGAAGTGCTGGGGTCTTGTCAGTCTGGGTGTCAGCTGCTCTCCTTATTGCATGCCTGCGTACACTGCAATGCAGAGTGGACAGGCGGGAGGGAAAATGCATTTTTTTCTCCTAGAAAGAGACAAAATATGTAAACTACGGATCATGTAGGAGGAAGTGTCTTGCATCTTTTTGAAAGAAGAAGGATTTGGAGAGAGGGGAAGATAGTGTGGGGTACAAGCTGATCTGCGGCCCCTATAATGGATAGCCCCAAGTTGTAGAGGCCATTATTTCTTGCATTTTCAGAGCAAATGAACTTGACAGATGGCCGTGTCACCCAAACCCCCACCTACCAACTTGATTATGCAGAAAACAATACAATAGAAAAGAAATCATTACTGAAGGAACCTGGTTAGTCCACAGAGGGCCGGGGAATGCAGAAGAACAAAATTACAGTGGTGGAACTGAACAGCAAGAATGCATTTAACATAAAGTGGGTTACTGCGAGGTAATCAGTCATGGCTAACGCTATTGTCTGGGCTTGCTTGCATGGTATATGAAGTCATCTGTCATCTCCCGCAGAATTTAGGCTTAGTTTATAGGGGAAACTACATAGGTTTCACCAGGGCATGTCTGGGTAGCCCTAAGTAGTAGCCCAAGATGGACACAGAGAAATGGAAAGCTGGGCTTTTGTTTAAGATGCTGTGACACTTCCTGGTTTGGGAGACAATTATCAAAGCCACTTCCATCTGCGTCTCACGTCAGACCCCTGAGCGGTGCTGTGTGGGCAGTCAGGGGACAGGTTTCCTTCACTCAGCTGTGTTCGCGCCTCCATCCTGCATGGACACCGAGGCTGCTGGTCAGGGGTAAGAGAGGCCAGAGAGCACTGGGCTTTTCAAACGCTGGAGCAGAGGGCCGCTGTGAGCTTTGAAGGTCTGATGACCTCATGTGTAGCAGCATATATGTGTGAGCACAGGCTGACTCCAAATATACCAGCGCTGTCACTTATGTAGCAGACAGCAGGGACAGAGGGTTAAACTGTGTCACCGGCTCTACCAAACACAGTCCCCAACACCCAACAAGATGTTCAGGGCAGCTAATGGGTTCTTAAGAATCTGGTCAAGTGTGGCTTCTGGTCAAGTGTGGTCAATGTGGCCACCTGGACGTCTTTTTGCAGGGTGTCTCTCTGACCTGTCACCCTCCTCACCTGTCACTGCAGTAAGAGGCTAGGCCAGCCTCCAGGGTGTCCATGAGCTTTGCCTGACCCTTTCCTCCCACAGCTGTAATTATCTTGGTGCTGTCTGAGCTCTCCCAGGAGACCCCCACCCAGGAAGAGCTGCGCCGTATCCACCCATCTGCATCCCTGTCACCCACGTGCCCAACATGGGCCTCCCTCTATGGGAAGGTGGGTGAGGTGTCTGTGTGACGTGTTGGTACACACGCACAGCACTAGGCTGTCCAGCACTGTTCCCGGAGCTCGGTCGTGATGTGTTCCACAGAGCCTTGGGGGAAAGGCTGGGTCCCCAAGGCAGCAGTGTTCAGAGGCAGAGCTTTGGGGGTGGATCAGCGCAGGAGGGCCCTGTCTTCTCAGTGTATTAATCTAGTGATGTGCGGACCATTGAGAGGTGGACTTGGGAAGGGTGGAAACTGAAGGAGGCGGGGCCTACTGGAGATAATAAGTCACAGCCTGTGTACCCCAGCCACTTTTCTTGTTGTGGAATACCTGACAGCCACAACAAGGAGAGGTTTATCCAGGCCCACCTTTTAGTTCAAAGGCAGCTGGCTCCAAGGCAGAAAGTACGTGATGGAAGGCACTGGTTGAGAAAAGCTGCTCAAGGCATGGCAAACGGGAAGCAGAGGGTCACGGGAGGAGCTGGGGAAGGCCACAGCCCAGTAACCTGCCCTTCTGTCTAGGCCCCACCTCCTGAGAGCCCCCAGGGTCCAACCACCTTCCAAGGACGGGGTCTGCGAGCCTGAGGCTCTGAGAGGGTGCTAAAGAAAACGCACCACAGCAGGAGGTGTGCTCCAGAAGGAGGAGTTACCCTCAGTGCCCTCCCGCCCTCTCTCCTCCTCTACCCTCCTCTCTCTTCTCTCTCTCCTCTCTCTCCTTCTCTTCTCTCTCTCTCTTCCCCCTGCCAAGAAGGGAGCCTCTTTGCCTCACCACAGCCCCGGAAGCAGCAGAGCCAAGCAACCATGGACTGAACCCTTGGAACTGTGAGCCGAAATATAACTTTCCTGTCTCCACCTGACCTTCTC
>PVJX010036094.1:0-17801 GCA_004027295.1 Dolichotis patagonum
GCTGAGCCCACCAGTAACTTACCTTCCGCCCTGGCAATTGACTGTGGTCTGGCAAGCCGCAGCCACCCAAAGGCAGGAAAATAAGCAAGAGCCTTTCCACAGATCCACACCATTTTCGAACTTAGGGCACAGAGCCAAGCTGTATCCTGCCTTCCGACCTGGTAAGTGACTGTGGTCTGGCAAGCCGCAGCCATCCCAGTGTGGGGAATAAAGAAGAAAGAGCATCTCCTGAGATCTGAGGCATGGTGGAGTACCCGAGAAAAAGAGTACCCTGAATTCTGCCCAGGTAAATGACTGTGTTCTGGCAAGACACGGCCACACCAGGGTGGGGAAAGAAGGAGCAAGAGCATTTTTTGAGATCTGCACCCTTTAGAAATTTAGGGCACCGAAACAACCTGTAAACTGCCTTACGCCCTGGTAAGTGACTGTGGTCTGGCATGTGGTGGCCACACCAGGGCAGGGAATCAACAAGCAAGAGCCTTTCCTGAGATCTGAGTCATGGTGGAACTTAGGGCGCACAACCAACCAGTAGCCTGCATTGTGCCCTGGTAAGTGATTGTGGTTTGGCCAGTGCCGGCCACTCCGGGGTAGGGAAACAAGAGCAAGAGCATTTCCTGACATACTCTCAATGTTGAAAATAAGGGAGCCAAGCCAACCAGTAACCTGCATTCCGCCCTGGTAAGTGACTGTGGTCTGGCAAGCCACGGCAATCCAAGGGCTGGGAAACAAGAAGCAAGAGTGTTTCCTGAGATTCACGCCATTTTGGAAATTAGGACGCTGGGCCAACCAGTAACCTGCCTTCTGCCCTTGTAAGTGACTGTGCTCTGGCATGCCATGGCCACAATGGGGAGAGGAAACAAGAAGCAAGAACTTTTCCTGAGATCCAAGCCTTGGTGGAATTAGGATACTGAGCCAACCAGTAACCGGCCTTCCTCCATGGTAAGTAACTGTGGTCTGGTAGGCCGCAGCCAGACCAATGCAGGAAAACCAGAAGCGAGAGCGTTTCCTGAGATCCATGCCCTAGTGAAACTTAGGGCACCGAGCCCACCAGTAACGGGCCTTCCGCCCTGTTATGTGACTGTGCTCTAGCATGCCGCGGCCACCCCAGGGCAGAGAAACAAGAAGTAAGAGCATTTCCTCGGATCCGCACCATGTTGGAACTTAGGGTGCCGAGCCAACCAGTAACCTGCCTTCTGTCCTGGTAAATGACTGTGGTCTGGCAAGCCGCGGCCACCCCAGGGTGAGGAAACAAGAAGCAAGAGCGTTTTCTGAGATCCGAGCCATGGTGGAAATTAGGGCACTGAGCCAACCAGTAACATGCATTCCGCCCTCGTAAGTGACTGTGATCTGGCAAGCCACGGCCACACAAGTGCGGGAAAGAAGAAACAAGAGCATTCCCTGAGATCCTCACCCTATAGAATCTTAGTGCACTGAATCAACCAGTAACCTGCATTCCGCCCTGCTAAGTGACTACGGTTTGGCAAGCTGTGATCACCCCAGGGCGGGGAAAAAATGAGCAAGAACATTTCCTGAGATCCATGCCATGTTGGAAATTAGAGCCCCGAGACAACCAGTAACATGCATTGTGCCCTTGGAAGTCACTGTGTTCAGGAAAGCTACAGCCACTGCAGGGCAGAGAAACAAGAAACAAGAGCATTTCCTGAGATCCAAGCCATGGTGGAACTTAGGGCGCTAAGCAAAACAGTAACCTTCCTTGTAACCTGGTAAGTGACTGTGGTCTGCAAAGCTGTGGCCATCCCGGTGCAGGGAAACAAGAAGCAAGTGCATTTCCTGAGATCCGCGCCATGGTGTCTTTAGGGCGCACAGCCAACCAGTAACATGCCTTTAGCACTGGTAAGTCAGTGTGGTCTGGCAAGCTGTGGCCACCCCAGGGCAGGGAAAGAAGAAGCAAGACCATTTCCTGAGATCCTCGCCTTGTTGAAACTTAGGGCGCCAAGCTAACCAGTAACCTGCCTTCCACCCTGGTATGTGACTGTGGTCTGCCAAGACACGGCCACCCTATGGGCGGGTAACAAGAAGCAAGAGCATTTCCTGAGATCCTCGCCATGTTGGAAATTAGGGCGCCAAGCCAACCAGTAACCTGCCTTCCACCCTGGTAAGTGACAGTGATCTTTACAAGACACGGCCCACGCAGGTTGGTGAAACAAGAAGCAAGTGCGATTCCTGAGATACAAGCCACGGTGGAACTTATGCCGCCAAGCCAACCAGTAACCTGCTTTTTCCCCTGGTAAGTGACTGTGGTATTGCAAGCGGCAGCCAACCCAGAGTGGGGAAACAAGACGCAAGAGTGTTTCCTGAGATCCGGGCCATGTTAGAACTTAGGGCGCTGAGCCAATCAGTAACCTGCCTTACACCCTGGTAAGTTACTTTTGCCTGGCAAGCCACTGCCACGCCAGGGTAGGGAAACAAGAAACAAGAGTTTTTCCTGAGATCCGAGCCATGGTGGAACTCAGGGTGCCCAGCCAACGTATAGCCTGCCTTCCGCGCTGGTAAGTGGCTGAGGTTTGGCCAACAGCGGCCACCCCCAGGTGGGGAAACAAGAATAAAATGCGTTTCCTGAGATCTGAGCCATGGTGGAATAGGGCGCCGTGTCAACCCGTAAGCTGCCTTGCGCCTGGTAAGTGACTATGGTCTGGCAAGCCACGGCCACCCCTGGGCGGGGAAAGAAGAAGCAAGAGTGTTTCCTGAGATGCACACCATGGTGGAACATAGGACACCAAGCCAACCAGTAACCTGCCTTCCACCATGGTAAGGGACTGTGGAATGGCAAGCAGTGGCAACCCCAGGGTGGGGCAACAAGAAGCAAGTGTGTGTCTAGAGATCCACAACATGTTGGAACTTAGGGCACCAAGCCAAGTAGTAACCTGCCTTCAGCCCTGGTAAGTGACTGTGGTCTGGCAAGCTGTAGCCACCCCAGCGTGGGGAAACAGGAAGCAAGCGCATTTCCTGAGATCCGTGCCATGGTGAAACTTAGGGCAGTGAGTCAACCAGTAACCTGCTTTGTGCCCTGGTTATTGACTGATTTCTGGCATGCTGTGGCCACGTGAAGGCGGGGAAACAAGACCGATATTCTCTCCTCAGATCCACATCATTTTGGAATTGATGCTGCCGAGCCAACCAGTAACCTGCCTTCCGCCCTGGTTAGTGACTGTGGTCTGGCAAGCTGTGTCCAACCCAGGGTGGGGAAACAAGTATTTAGAGCATTTCCTGAGATCTGGGTGATGTTGGAACCTATGGCACTGAGCCAACCAGACACCTGCCTTCTGCCGTGGTGACTCTTGTCTGGCAAGCTGCGGCCACCCCAGGGCAGGGAAACAAGAAGCAAGAGCGTTTCCTGAGATCCACACCATGGTGCAACTTAGCGCGCCAAACCAACCAGTAACCTTCCTTGTGCTCTGGTAAGTGACTGTGGTCTGGCAAGCCATGGCCACCCCAGGGCGGGGAAACAAGAAGCAAGAGCTATTCCTGAGAGTTGAGCCATGGTGGAACTAAGGGCTCTGAGCCAACCAGTAACATGCGTTCCACCCTAGTAAGTGACTGTGGTCTGGCAAGCCACGGCCACACAAGTGTGGGAAAGAAGAAACAGGAGCTTTTCCTGAGATCCTCACACTGTAGAAACTTAGTGCGCTGAATCAACCAGTAACCTGCATTCCGTCCTGGTAAGTGACTACTGTTTGTCAAGCTGCAATCACCCCAGGGCGGGGAAAAAATGAGCAAGAACATTTCCTGAGATCCACGCCTTGTTGGAAATTAGAGCCTCGAGCCAAGCAGTAACATGCGTTGTGCCTTTGGAAGTCACTGTGGTCTGGCAAGCCGCGGCCCCCACAGGGCAAAGAAACAAGAAACAAGAGCATTTCCTGAGATCCGAGCCATGGTGGAACTTAGGGCGCTGAGCAAAACAGTAACCTGCCTTGTAACCTGGTAAGTGACTGTGGGCTGGCAAGACTCGGCCACCCCAGGGCCGGGAAACCAGAAGCAAGACCATTTCCTGAGATCCTCGCCTTGTTTAAACTTAGGGCGCAAAGCAAACCAGTAACCTGCCTTCCACCCTGGTATGTGACTGTGGTCTGCCAAGACATGGCCACCCCAGGGCCGAGTAACAAGAAGAAAGAGCATTTCCTGAGATCCTCACCATGTTGGAAATTAGGGCACCAAGCCAACCAGTAACCTGCTTTCCACCCTGGTAAGTGACAGTGGTCTGGTCAAGACACAGCCCACCCAGGTTGGGGAAACAACAAGCAAGGGCGATTCCTGAGATACGAGCCATGGTGGAACTTATGGTGCCAAGCCAACCAGTAACCTGCTTTTTCCCCTGGTAGGTGACTGTGGTCTTGCAAGCCGCAGCCAACCCGGAGTGGGGAAGGAAGAAGCAAGAGCGTTTCCTGAGATCCAGCCCATGTTGGAACTTAGGGCGCCAAGCCAATCAGTAACCTGCCTTACGCACTGGTACGTGACTTTGGCCTGGCAAACTGCCGCCACCCGAGTAGGGAAACAAGAAGCAAGAGTGTTTCCTGAGATCCACTCTGATTTGGAACTTAGGGCACTGAGCCAACCAGTAACCTGCCTTCTGCCCTAGTAAGTGTCTGTGGTCTGTCAAGCCGCGGCCAACCAGTGCAGGGAAACAAGAAGCAAGAGCGTTTCCTGAGATCCGAGCCATGATGGAACATAGGGCACGAGGCCAACCAGTAACCTGCCTTGTGCCCTGGTAAGTGACTGTGGTCTGGCAAGACTCTGCCACCCCAGGGTGGGGAAACAAGAAGCAAGAGCATTTCCTGAGATCCAAGCCATGGTGCAAGTTAGGGCACCGAGACAACCATTTGGCTGCCTTGCGCCCTGGTAAGAGACTGTGGTCTGGCAAGCTGCGGCCAACCCGTGGGGGGGGGGAAAGAACCAAGAGCATTTCCTGGGTTCTGAGACATGTTGGTGTTAGGGTGCCAAGCAAACCAGTAACCAGCATTGCGCCCTGGTAAGTTACTGTCCTCTGGCAAGCGGTGGTCACCCCAGGGTGGGAAAACAAGAAGAAAAATCATTTCCTGAGATCTGAGTAATGTTGGAACTTAGGTAGCCGAGCCAACCAGTAACCTGCCTTCCACCCTGATACATGACTGTGGTCTGGCAAGCTACATACAACCCAGGGTGGGGAAACAAGAAGCAAGAACCTTTCCTGAGATCCACGCCATGTTAGAACTTAGGGTGATGAGCCAAACAATAACCTGCATTGCGCCCTGGTAAGTGACTGTGGTCTGGCAAGCTGCAGCCACCTCAGGGTGGGAAAGAAGAAGCAAGATAGTTTCCTGAGATCTGCGCTATATTGGAACTTAGGGCACCAAGCCAACCAGTAACCTGCCTTCTGCCCTGGTAAGTGACTGTGGTGTGGCAAGGCGCAGCCACCCTGTGGCTGTGAAATAAGAAGCAAGAGCGTTTCCTGAGATCTGAGCCATGTTGGAGTTAGGGTGCTGAGCAAAACCAGTAACCTGCCTTGCACCCTGTTAAGTTAATGTGGTCTGGCAAGCCACGGCCACCCCAGGGCGAGGAAACAAGAAGAAAGAGGGTTTCCAGAGATCCGAGCCATCTTGGACCTTAGGTAGCTGAGCCATCCAGTAACCTGCCTACTGCCCCGGTAAGTGAGTGTGGTTTGACAAGGCACGGCCACCCCAGTGCGGGGACACAAGAAGCAAGATCCTTTCCTGAGATCCACACCATGTTGGAACTTAGGGCGCTGAACCAACCAGTAACCTGCCTTCCGCCCTGGTAAGTGACTGTGGTCTGGCAAGGCCCAGGTACCCCAGGGAGGGGAAACAAGAAGCAAGAGCATTTCCTGAGATCCGCGCCATGTTGAAACTTAGTGGGCCAAGCCAACTAGTAACCTGCCTTCAGCCCTGGTAAGTGACAGTGGTCTGGAGAGCCGCGGCTACCCCAGGGTGGGGGAAAAAAGAGCAAAAGCGGTTCCTGAGATCCAGGCCCTTGTGAAACTTAGGGCACCGAGCCAACTAGTAACCTGCCTTGCGCCCAGGTAATTGACTTTTGTCTGGCATGCCACGGCCACCGAGGGCAGGGAAATGAGAAGCAAGAGCATTTCCTGAGATCCGCACCCTGGTGAAACTTAGGGCACCAACCCAACCAGTAACCTGCATTGCACCCTGGAAAGTGTCTGTGGTCTGGCAAGCCATGGGCACACAAGGAAATGAAAACAAGAAGCAAGAGCATATCCTGAGATCTGAGGCATCGTGGAACATAGGGCACCAAGCCAACCAGCAACCTGCATTGTGCCCTGGTAAGTGACTGGTCTGGGAAGCCACAGCCAGCCCAGGGTGGGGAAACAAGAAGCAAGAGCTTTTCCTGAGATCCTAGCCATGATGCAAGTAAGGGCACCGAGCCAACCAGTAGCCTCCCTTGAGCTCTGGTAATTTACTGTGATCTGGCAAGCTGCGGCCACACCAGGGTGGGGAAACAAAAACCAAGAGAGTTTCCTGAGATCTGCACCATGTCAGAACTTAGGGCACCGAGCCAACCAGTAACCTGCCTTGTGCCCTGGCAAGTGTCTGTGGTCTGGCATGCTGCGGCCACACCATGGCAGGGAAACAAGAAGCAAGAGCTTTTCCTGATCCAAGCTATGGTGGAACATAGGGCACCAAGCCAACCAGTAATGTGCCTTGCAACCTGGTAAGTGACTGTGGTCTGGCAAGACGCGGCCACCTGAGGGCTGGGAAACAAGAAGCAAGAGCGTTTTCCTGAGATCTGAGCCATGGTGCAAGTTAGGGCGCCAAGCCAACAAATAGCCTGCCTTGTGCCCTTAAAAGTGACTGTGGTCTGGCATACTGTGACTACACAAGGGCAGGGAAAAAAGAAGCAAGAGCATTTCCTCAGATCCACACCATGTTGCAATATAGGGCGCCGAGCTGACCAGTAACCTGCCTTCCACCCTGGTAAGTGAATGTTGTCTGGCAAGCCGTGGCCACCCCAGGGCAGGGAAACAAGAAGCAAGAGCATTTCCTAAGATCCACGCCATGTTGGAATATAGGGCACCGAGCCAACCAGTAACCTGCCTTCCACCCTGGTAAGTGAATGTTGTCTGGCAAGCCATGGCCACCCCAGGGCGTTGAAGCAAGAAGCAAGAGCATTTCCTGAGATCTGTGCCCTGGAGAAACTTAGTGCATAGAGCCAACCAATAACCTGCCTTCCACTCTTGTAAGTGACTGTTGTCTGGTATGCTGCAACCACCACAGGGCAGGGAAACAAGAAGCAAGAGCGTTTCCTCAGATCTGCACCATGTAGGATTATAGGGCACCTAGCCAACCAGTAACTAGCCTTCCACCCTTGTAAGTGAATGTTGTCTGGCAAGCCGTGGCCATCCCAAGGTAGGGAAACAAGAATCAAGAGTGTTTCCTGAGATACGAGCCATGGTGAAACTTAGGTTGCCAAGCCAACAGGTAACCTGCCTTCTGCCCTGATAAGTGACTGTGGTGTGGCAAGGCACGGCCACCCCTGGGCGGGGAAACAAGAGGCAAGAGCATTTCCTGAGATCCGTGCCATGTTGAAAATTAGGGCACCGATCCAACCAGTAACCTGTTTTCTCCCCTTGTAAGTGACTTTGGTCTGGCAAGCGGCAGCCACCCCAGTGTGGGGAAACAAGAAGCAAGAGCGTTTCCTGAGATCTGTGCCCTGGTGAAAATTAGGAAAGCGATCCAATCAGTAACATGTCTTCAGCCCTTGTAAGAGACTGTGAATTGGCATGCCGCGACCACCCCATGGTAGGAAAACAAGAAGGAAGATCATTTGCTGAGATCTGCACCATGTTGGAACTTAGGGCACCGAGCCAACCAGTAACCTGCATTGCACCCTGGAAAGTGTCTGTGGTCTGGCAAGCAGACACCACACCAGGAATGGGAAACAAGAAGCAAGAGTGTTTCCTGAGATCCGAGGCATCGTGGAATATAGGGTGCCAAGCCAACCAGTAACCTGTATTATGCCTTGATAAGTGACTGTTGTCTGGCAAGCCGCGGCCACCCCAGGGGGGGCAAAACAAGAAGCAAGAGCTGTTTCTGTCATCCTAGCCATGGTTCAAGTTAGGGTGCAGAGCCTACCAGTACCCTCCCTTGCGCCCTGGTAAGTGACTGAGGTCTGGCAAGCTGCGGCCACCCCGGGGTGGGGAAACAAAAAGCAAGAGAGTTTCCTGAGATCTGCACCATGTTGGAACTTAGGCCACCGAGCCAACCAGTAACCTGCCTTGCACCCTGGAAAGTGTCTGTGGTCTGGCAAGCTGCCACCACACCAGGAATGGGAAACAAGAAGCAAGAGTGTTTCCTGAGATCCGAGGCATCGTGGAATATAGGGTGTCAAGCCAACCAGTAACCTGCATTATGCCTTGGTAAGTGACTGTTGTCTGGCAAGCCGCGGCCACCCCAGGGGGGGCGAAACAAGAAGCAAGAGCTTTTTCTGTCATCCTAGCCATGGTGCAAGTTAGGGTGCAGAGCCTACCAGTACCCTCCCTTGCGCTCTGGTAAGTGACTGAGGTCTGGCAAGCTGCGGCCACCCCGGGGTGGGGAAACAAAAAGCAAGAGAGTTTCCTGAGATCTGCACCATGTTGGAACTTAGGGCACTGAGCCAACCAGTAACCTGCCTTGCACCCTGGCAAGTGTCTATGGTCTGGCATGCCGCGGCCACACCATGGCAGGGAAACAAGAAGTAAGAGCTTTTCCTGATCCAAGCGATGGCGGAATATAGGGCACCAAGTGAACCAGTGAGCTGCCTTGCAACCTGGTAAGTGAGTGTGGTCTGGCAAGACGCAGCCACCCCAGGGCTGGGAAACAAGAAGCAAGAGCATTTCCTGAGATCTGAGCCATGATGCAAGTTAGGGCTCCAAGCCAACAAGTAGCTTGCCTTATGCCCTGGTAAGTGACTGTGGCCTGGCAAGCCACAGCCACACAAGGGTAGGGAAACAAGAAGCAAGAAAGTTTCCTGAGATCCACGGCATACTGAAACTTAGGGCACCGAGCCAACCAGTAATCTGCCTGCCGCCCTCGTAAGTGATTGTGGTCTGGCAGGGAATTGCCAGCCCAGGGTGGGGAAAAAGAAACAAGAGCGTTTCCTGAGATCCATGCCATGTTGGAACTTAGGGCACCGAGTCAACCAGTAACCTGCCTGCCTCACTGGTAAGTGACTGTGGTCTGGAAAGCTGCGGCCAACCCACGGTGTGGAAATAGGAACCAAGAGCATTTCCTGAGATGTGCTCCATGTTTGAACTTACGGTGCCTAACCAAGCAGTAACCTGCCTATCAACCTGGTAAGTGACTCTGTTTTGGCAAGCCATAGACCCCCGGGTTAGGGAATAAAGAAGCAAGAGTGTTTCCTGAGATCCACGCCATGTTGGAACTTAGGGGGCGTAACCAACTAGTAACCTGCCTACTGCCCTGGTACTTGACTGTGGTCTGGCAAGCTGTTGCCACCCCAGGGTGGGTAAAAAAGAAGCAAGTGCGTTTCCCGAGATACCCGCCATGTTTGAACTTAGGGCGCCGAGCCAACCAGTAACCTGCCTGCCACCCTGGTAAGTGACTGTGATGTGGCAAACCATCTCCACACCTGGGCGTAGAAACAAGACACAAGAGCATTTCTTGAGATGCGTGCAATGTTGCAATGCAGGATGCCGAGCCATGCAGTAACCTGCCTGCCGCCCTGGTAAGTGACTGTGGTCTAGCAAGTCGTGGCCACCGCAGGGCTGGGAAACAAGAAGCAAGAGCATTTCCTGTGACCCGTGCCCTGTTGGCACTTAGGGCACCGAGCCAACCAGCAATCAGCCTGCAGCCCTGGTAAGAGACTCTGGTCTAGCAAGACGCATACACCTCAGGGAAGGGATACAAAGAGCAAGAGAATTTCCTGAGATCCGCCACATATTGGAACTTAGGGCGCCGAGTCAACCAGTAACCTGCCTCCCGTCCTGGTAAGTGACTGTGGTCTGGCAAGCCGTGGCCAACCCAGAGTGGGGAAATAGGAAGCAAGAGCATTTCCTGAGATCCACCCCATGTTGGCACATAGGGCGCCTTGCCAACCAGTAATCTGCCTGTCGCCCTGGCAAGTGACTGTGGTCTGGTAAGCTGCGGCTAACCAGGGTGGGGAGACAAGAAGCAAGAGTGTTTCCTGAGATCCACGCCATGTTGGGACTTAGGGGCCTGAGCGAACCAGTACCGTGCCTTCCGCCCTGGTAAGTGACTCTGTTCTGGGAAATCATGGCCTCGCCAGGCTGTGGAGACAAGAAGTAAGAGCATTTCCTGAGATCCGTGCCATGTTGGAACTTAGGGGCCCAAACTAACCAGTAACCATTGTGCCACCCTGCTAAGTGACTGTGGTCTGGCAAGCCGCGGCCACCCCAGTGTGGGGAGACAAGAAGTTAGATCGTTTCCTGACATCTGCTCCATGTTGGAATTAAAGGCACCGAGTGAACAAGTAACCTGCCTGCCACCCTGGTAAGTGACTGTGATCTGGCAAGACATGGCCACGCCAGGGCAGGGAAACAATAAGGAAGAGCGTTTCCTGAGATCCACGCCATGTTGGAACTTAGGGCGCTGAGCCAGCCAGCAACCTGCCTGCTGCCATGGTAAGTGACTGTGATCTGGCAAGCCACCTCCACCCCAGTGCGTGGAAACAAGAAACAAGAACATTTCTTGAGATGCACGCCATGTTGAAACTTTGGACGCTGAGCCAAGCAGTAACCTGATTGCCGCCCTGGTATGTGACTGTGGTCTAGCAAGCCGCCGCCACTCAAGGGCAGGGAAAGAAGAAGCAAGAGCATTTCCTGAGATCTGCGCCATGTTGGAACTTAGGGCTCTGTGACAATGAATAACCTGACTGCCACCCTGGTAAGTGACTGTGGTCTGGCAAGCCGCGGCTACCCCAGGGCACTGAAAGAAGAAGCAAGAAGCAAGAGCATTTCCTGAGCTCTGCACCATGTTGGAACTTAGGGTGCCAAGCCAACCAGTTACCAGCCTGTCGCCCTTGTAAGTGACTGTAGTCTGGCAAGCTGCAGCCAATCAGGGCAGGGAAACAATAAGAAAGAACGTTTCCTGAGGTCTGTGCCATGTTGGAACTTAGGGCACTGAGACAACAGGTAACCATCCTCCCGCCATGGTAAGTGACTGTGGTCTGGCAAGCCGTGGCCACACCAGGGCCTGGAACCAGGAAGCAGGAGCATTTCCTCAGATCCTCGCCATGTTGGAACATAGGGTGCTGAGCCAACCAGTAACCTGCCTGCCGCATTTTTAAGTGACTGGTGTCTGTCAAACCGTGGCCATCCAAGGGTGAAGAAACAACGAGCAAGAGCATTTCCTGAGATGCACCACATGATGCAACTTAGGGCGCCAAGCCAAGCAATAACCTGACTCCCGAACTGGTTAGTGACTGTGGTCTGGCAAGCCGTGGCCACACCAGGGAGGGGATACAACAAGCAAGAGCATTTCCTGAGATCAACGCCATGTTGAAACTTATGGCACCAAGCCAACCAGTAACCTGCCTGTCGCCTTGGTAAGTGACTGTGCTCTAGGGAGCCACAGCCACCCTAGGATGGGGAAAAACAAGCAAGATCGTTTCCTGAGATCCGCGCAATGTTGGAACTTTGGGTGTGAAGCCAAACAGTAACCTGCCTTTTGACAGGTAAATGCCTGTGTTCTGACAAGTCGCAGCCACCCCAGGGTGAGTAAACAGGAAGCAAGAACATTTCTTCAAATCCACACCATGTTCGAATTTAGGGCCCCAAACCAACCAGTAACCTGCCTGCCACCGTGTTAAATGACTGAGGTCTGACAAGACAGGGCCACCCCAGGGAGGGGTAATAAATAGCAAGTGCATTTCCAGAGATCCATGCCATGTTGGAACTCAGGGCACCAAGCCAACTAGTAACCATCCTGTCACCCTGGTAAGTGACTGTGTTCTGGCAAGCCATGGCCACCCCAGTGTGGGGAAATAAGTTGAAACGTAGGGTGACAGGCCAACCAGTAACATGCCTGCCACCTTGGTAAGTGACTGTGGTCTGGCAAGCCGCAGCCAACCCAGGGTGGGGAAATAGGAAGCAAGTGAATTTCCTGAGATCCACCCCATGTTGGAACATAGGGCACTGAGCCAACCAGTGACCTGCCTGCCGCTGTGGTATGTGACTGTGGTTTGGCAAGCAGTTGCTACCCCAGGGCAGGGAAACAAGGAATAAGAGCATTTCCTGAGATCCAGGCCATGTTGGAAATTAGCTCGCAGAGCCAAGCAGTAACCTGCCTGCCGCCTTGGTAAGTGACTGTGGTCTGGCAAGCCGTGTCCAACCCATGGTGAGGAAATAGGAACCCAGTGCAATTCCTGAGATCCGTGCCATGTTGGAACTTATGGTGGCTAACCAACCAGTATTCTGCCTACCACCCTGGTAAGTGACTGTGTTTTGGCAAGCCGTTGCCACCCCAGGGTGGGGAAACAAGAAGCAAGGTCGTTTCCTGAGATCCACAACATGTTGGAACTTATGGGGCTTAACCAACTAGTAACCTGCCTTCCGTCCAGGTACTTGACTGTAGTCTGGGAAGCCATGGCCACCCCAGACCGGGGAGACAAGAAGCAAGAGCATTTCCTGATATCCGCACCATGTTGGACCTTAGGGCACCGAAGCAACCAGTAACCTGCCTGCTGCCCTGGTAAGTGACAGTGGTCTGGCAAGCTTCAGCCCCCCTGTGCAGGGAAATAAGAAGCAAGAAAATTTTCTGAGATCCGTGGCATGTTGGAACTTATGTAATTGAGCCAACCAGTAGCCAACCTGCTGCCCTGTTAAGTGACTTTGGTTGCCAAGCCGTGGTCAACTCATGGTGGGGAAACAAGAAGAAAAAGCATTTCCTGATATCTGTGCCATGTTGGAACTAAGGGCGCCGAGCCAACCAGTAACCTGCCTGCCACCCTGTTAAGTGACTGTGATCTGGCAAGCGACCTCCACCCCAGGACGTGGAAATAAGAAAAAAGAGCATTTCTTGAGATGCCAGCCATGTTGAAAGAGGACGCCGAGCCAAGCACTAACCTGCCTGCTGCCTTGGTATGTGACTGTGGTTTAGCAAGCCACGGCCAACCCAAGGCGGGGAAACAAGGAGCAAGAACATTTCCTGAGATCCACGCCATGTTGGAACTTAGGGCTCTGAGCCAACCAGCAACTCACTGCCACCCAGGTAAGTGAGTGTGGTCTGGCAAGCCGCAGCCACCCCTGGGTGGGTAAACAAGAAGCAAGAACATTTCCTGAGATCCACGCCCTGTTTGAATTTAGGGCACCAAACCAACCAGTAACCTGCCTGCCACCACGGTAAGTGACTGTGGTCTGGCAACACAGGGCCACACTAGGGTGGGGAAATCAGTAGCAAGGGGGTTTCCAGAGATCCATCCTATGTTGGAACTTATGGCACCAAGCCAACTAGTAACCATCCTGCTGCCCTGGTAAGTGACTGTGGTCTGGCAAGCCACAGCCACACCAGGGCAGGGAAGTAAGTAGCAAGGGCGTTTCCTGAGATCTGTGCCATTCTGAAACATAGGGCGCTGAGCCAACCAGTAAGCAGCCTGTCGCCCTGGTAAATGACTGGGATCTGACAAGCCATGGCCAGCCCAGGTTGGGGAAACAAGAAGCACTAGCATTTCCTGAGATCCACGCCATGTTGGCATTTAGGATGCCGAGCTAACCAGTAACGTGCCTGCCGCCCTGGTAAGTGATTGTGTTCTGATAAGTCTCAGCCACCCCAGGCCCGGCAGACAAGAATCAAGAGCATTTCCTGAGATCCATGAGAAGTTGGAACTTAGGGGCCCGAGCCAATCAGTAACTATCCTTCCACCCTGCTAAGTGACTGTGGTCTGGCAAGCAGCAGCCACCCCAGGGCCGGCAAACGAGAAGCAAGTGCATTTCCTCTGACCCGTGCCATGTTGGCACTTAGGGAACTGAGCCAACCAGCAAGGAGCCTGCTGCTCTTGTAAGTGATTGTGGTCTGACAAGCAACGTCCACCACAGGGCAGGGAAACAAGAATCAAGAGCATTTGCTGAGATCTGCACCATGTTGGAACTTAGGACGCCGAGCCAACAAGTAACCTGCCTCCCGCCTTGGAAAGTGACTGTTGTCTTCCAGGACGCAGGCAACCTGCGTGTGGAGACAAGAAGGAAGAGCTTTTCCAGAGATCCACCCCAGGTTGGAACTTAGGGCTCCGAGCCAACCAATAACCTGCCTGCCGCCCTGGTAAGTGACTGTGGTCTGGCAAGCCATGACCAGCCCAGGGCGGGGAAACAAGAAGCAAGAACGTTTCCTGAGATCCACGCCATGTTGGAACTGAGGGTGCCAAACCAACCAGTAACCTGACTGTCGCTCTGGTAAGTGACTATGGTCTGGCAAGCCGAGGCCAACCATGGTGGGGAGACAAGAAGCAAGAGTGTTTTCTGAGATCCATGCCGTGTAGGAAGTTAGAGGCCTGAGGCAAACAGTAACCTGCCTGCGGCACTGGTAAGTTACTGTGTTATAGGGAGCCCCGGGCAACATAGGGTGGGGAAATAGAAGCAAGAGCATTTCCTGAGATCCACGCCATGTGGGAGCATTGGGTGTGGAGCCAACCAGTAACCTGTTTTTCGCTCGGGTAAATGCCTGTGTTCTGAGAAGTCATGTCCACCACAGGGTGGATAAACAATAAGCAAGAACATTTCCTGAGATCCACGCCATGTTCGAATTAACAGCAGCAAACAAACCAGTAACCTGCCTGCCACCCTGGTTAGTGACAGTGGTCTGGCAAGCCACGGGCACCCCAGGGTGGGGAAATAAGTAGCAAGCGGGTTTACAGAGATCCATGCCATGTTGGAACTTAGAGCACCAAGACAACCAGTAACCATCCTGCCACCCTGGTAAGTGACTGTGGTCTGGCAAACCGCGGCCACACCAGGGTGGGAAAAACAAGAAGCAAGATCCTTTCCTGAGATCTGCGCCATGTTGGAAGTTAGGGCGCCAAGCCAAGCAGTAACATGCCTGCCGCCCTGGTGACTGTTTTCTGGCAAGTTGTTTCACCCCCAGGGTGGGGAAACAAGAAGCAAGGGGGTTTGCTGAGATCCATGCCATGTTGGAACTTAGAGCGCCAAACCAACCATTAACATGCCTGCTGCCCTGGTAAGTGACTGTGGTCTGGCAATTTTTGGCCACCACAGGGTGGGGAAACAAGATGCAAGAGTGTGTCCTGAGATCCACCCCAGGTTGGAACTTATGGCACCAAACCAACCAGTAACCTGCCTGCCGCCCTTATAAGTGATTATGTTTTGGCAAGTCGTGGCCACCCCAGTGCAGGGAAACAAGAAGCAAGAGCATTTCCTGTGACCCATGCCATGTTTGAACATGGACACTGAGTCAACCAGCAACCAGCCTGCTGCCCTGGTAAGTGACTGTGATCTGGCAAGCCATGGCCACCCCAGGGCAGGTAAACAAGAAGCAAGAGCATTTCCTGAGATCCATGCCATGTTGCAACTTAGGGCACCACGCCAACCAGTAACCTCCCTGTCACCCTGGTAAGTGACGGTGGTGTGGCAAGCCGCAGCCAACTGGGCGGGACACAAGAAGCAAGATTGTTTCCTGAGATTCTCACCATGTAGGAACTTAGGGGCCTGAGCCAAACAGTAACCTGCCTGCTGCCCCTGTAAGTGACTATGGTCTGGCAAGCTGCGGCTAGCACAGGGTGGGGAAACAAGAAGCAAGAGCATTTCCTCGGACCCGCAGCATGTTGGAAACTGGACACAGAGTCAACAAACAACCAGCTTGCTGCACTGGTAAGGCACTGTGGTCTGTCAAGCAGTGGCCACCCCATGGCGGGGAAACAAGAAGCAAGAGCATTTCCTGAGATCCATGTCATGGTGAAACGTAGGGCACCGAGCCATCCAGTAACCTGCCTGTCGCTCTGGTAAGTGACTGTGGTCTGGCAAGTCGAGTCCAAGCAGGGTGGGGAGATAAGAAGCAAGAGTGTTTCCTGAGATGCTCGCCATGTAGGAACTTAGGGGCCCGAGCCAAACAGTAACCTGCCTGCTGCACTGGTAAGTGGATGTGTTCTAGGGAGCCGTGGCCACCCAAGGGCTGGGAAATAGAAGAAAGAGCATTTCCTGAGATCCGCACCATGTGGGAACATTGGGTGTGGAGCCAACCAGTAACCTGTCTTTTGCTCGGGTAAATGCCAGTGTTCTGACAAGTAGCGGCCACCCCAGGGTGGATAAACAAGAACCAAGAACATTTCCTGAGATCCACGCCATGTTCGAAATTATGGTGACAAACAAACCAGTAACCTGGCTGCCACCGTGGTAAGTGACTGTGGTCTGGCAAGCCGTGGGCACCCCAGGGTGGGAAAATAAGTAGCAAGCGGGTTTACAGAGATCCATGCCATGTTGGAACTTAGGGCACCAAGCCAACCATTCACGATCCTGCCGCCCTGGTAAGTGACTGTGATCTGGCAAGCTGCAGCCACACCAGGGTGGGGAAACAAGAAGCAAGGTCATTTCCTGAGATCCGCACCATGATGGAACTTAGGGTGCCGAGCCAACCAGTAACCTGCCTGCCGCCCTGGTAAGTGACTGTGGTCTGGCAAGCTGCGGTCAACCCAGGGTGGGTAAATAGGAACCAAGAGCATTTCCTGAGATCCATGCCATGTTGGAACTTACGGTGCCTAACCAGCCAGTCACCTGCCTACCGCCCTGGTACTTGACTGTGGTCTCGCAAGCCTTGGTCACCCCAGGGTGGGGAAACAAGAAGCAAGAGCATATCCTGAGATCCGTGCCATGTTGAAACTTAGGGCACCCAGCCAACCAGTAACCTGCCTGTCGCCTTGGTAAGTGACTGTGGGCTAGGGAGCCACAGACACCCTAGCGCGGGGATAAAGAAGCAAGATCATTTCCTGAGATCCACACAATGTTGGAACTTTGGGTGTGAAGCCAACCAGTAACCTGCCTTTCACCCGGGTAAATGCCTGTGTTCTGACATGTCGCAGTCACCCCAGTTTGGGTAAACAAGAAGCAAGAACATTTGTTGAGATCTGCGCCATGATAGAATTTAGGGTGCCAAACCAACCAGTAACCTGCCTGCCAACTTGGTAAACGATTATGGTCTCGCCAGACAGGGTCACCCCAGGGCGGGGAAATAAGTAGCAAGGGCGTTTCCAGAGATCCATGCCATGTTGGAACTTAGGGCACCCAGCCATCTAGTAACCATCTTGCTGCCTTGCTAGTGACTGTGATCTGGCAAGCCACGGCAACACGAGGGCAGGGAAATAAGTAGCAAGGGCCTTTCCTGAGATCCGTGCCATGTTGAAACGTAGGGCGCCAAGCCAACCAGTAATATGCCTGCCTCCTTGGTAAGTGACTGTGGTCTGGCAAGCTGTGGCCAACCCAGCGTGAGGAAATAGGAAGCAAGTGTATTTCCTGAGATCCGCCCCATGTTGGAACATAAGGCGCCAACCCAACCAGTAACCTTCCTGCCACCATGGTAAGTGACTGTGGTCTGGCAAGCAGTTCCTACCCCAGGGCTGGAAAACAGGAACTAAGAGTGTTTCATGAGATCCGGGCTGTGTTGGAAATTAGGGCAGTGAGCCAACCAGTAACCTGCCTGCCGGCCTGGTATGTGACTGTGGTCTGGTAAACCATGGCAAACCTAGTGTGGGGAAATAGGAACCAAGAGCAATTCCTGAGATCTGTGCCATGTTGGAACTTAGGTCACCGAGCCAACCAGTAGCAATCTGCTGCCCTGTTAAGTGACTTTGGTTGGCAAGGCGCGGTCACC
>PVJX010036095.1:0-17806 GCA_004027295.1 Dolichotis patagonum
TGAAAGACTCGTTTGTGTGCCATGAGAATACGTGGAGGAAAATGTACATAGTACCAAAAATGAAACTGGAAAAACATCTCAGAATGGAATAGTGACTTTTCGTGGTTTGGATCTGGAATATCCCTCAAAGCCTCGTGCCCTTGAAGGTGATTGGAACAGGAAAGCACAGTACTCATCTGTGGGTTCGGAGCTGCTGGCTTAGCTCTCAGAAGAGGTAGGTGATTGTGGTCATGGTGAGTCTATCTTCTTTCTGGCTCCTTCTTTCTTCCTGCTTCCCGTCCACCATTATGTGAGCAGCTTACCTCAAGCAGGACCTTCCGCCACGCTGTTTTCTGCCTGAGAGGCAGCTGACTCTGGACTGTACTGGTGAACCAAAATAAACCTCTCCTCCTCAGTGACAAAGAAAGTGACTAAGAAAGTGACAAAGACAGACTTAGAGTAGAGTTATTTGCTTTTCAATTCCTCACTGAGCCCGGGCACCTCTTCCCTTCATACTCCCTCCTAACTATGATGTCAAGAAAGGAGTAACACAGAAAACTTAAGATAGGCTAATATACTGACAATTTAGCTTTAGAATACCTCAGATAATTTTCTCAGTTACGGACTAATGACTGACCACTATATTTAGGAAAACAAATAGTTTACATTTATAGAATTCAAAATTTTTAATGAATACTAATGATAATACATAGACTAAGTTTTTATGAATTTTAGCATTATCAAAAGTATTTTCAGAAAGGGATTTATGTTTTATCATTACAACTTGTATTTTGGGAGAGAAAAATTAGAAAAACTGTGTTCATAACAGACTATTTAGCATGTTATTTGATGTGTAGCATGGAACATAATACCTAAATATAAATTCTAGAAACATTTTAGGGCAGTGTTAAAGATCTAAAAATGATAGAATAAGATAAATTATTGTATGGAATATATTTGAAGAAGTTGATGTGATACATTGTAACCAACATGTTAATATGTTAACTAAAGAATTAATAAGATCTGTATAGTTATAATGTGTATTTGACTTGCACTTTCATCCAATTGTTAGAATGTTAAGTTATTCAGAAAGTTATTTTGAAAAGAAAAAACATGATTTTTCATGTTCTTTTTTAATTTTAATGTATTTTAATAGACAGTTGTCACAAATTATTCATCCCTGATAATTTGACTGTGTCTCATATTTATTTAAACCAGTCATCTATATCTATGCATCTACCTTTCTTTTAAAACATTGATCTTTGTTTCTATGTTTTATAAATAGTCACACCATCTTTCTTTGTGTATCAGCTGAGTATGCTTCTATTTGATGTGCCAATATTGTGCTCATATATACATGCTTATATTATTTTTGTATTTGTATACATTATAGGTGCATGTAGATGCATACATATTATATAAGAGATTCTTTTGTGAAGCTACATGGTGGTATGTCTAATTTGTTTCATATGAATGTGTATTGTATATGTGTGTGTGTATAAATTTGTGATTGTATATGATTATGTGTTTGTGAATATGTTACATGTATCAGTGTAAATGTGTTTTTGTTTGACTCATATTTCTTACCAGTTTTCTGTTTCCAGTTGATTTGATTTATTATATATAAACATGTAATGAGTACATGTTTGAACATTAACAGCTTTGCTTCTAAGCACATTTAAGATTTTATTGCAGAAATGTCCTTCATTGTGAAAGCTGACTCTACTTTCTCAGGAAAAAACACTCTTTTTAAACTTTTTCAAAGATATGAATTACACATTTTCTATGCTCTTGTCCTACTCCACACAATAAATTCAATTCAAAGAAGTTGCCTCTTCAATCCTTTAAGGTAGTTCTCTTACATATATTTCAAGAGATCATAACATTTTTGACTCATTGAGTTTTACAGCTTTGACTTTCTACATTTTGTAGAAATGACTCAGCTATGGGAAAGCACCAACAAATATGTATATTTTTCTTTCTTCACTGGAGTTTTTATAACACTGTCAATGCATTGGTGTTAGCAAAGTTTCAGTCTGACTTACCCAAATTCTTTCCCAGTATGTTGCTATGTCACTTGAAAACAATGTGCATTATCTCTAATTAGATTACATTTTATTTTAGGCAGCATTTTAATATGAGTTTGCTAATCATTTTGTCAGAGTTAGAGACTAGAAATAATTAAAAACCTTTGTGGTTATTTTTATTCTTACAAGTGAACAAATATTAGTTTAAAAGTTTTAATTTTTTAAAAAATGAGGCACATTCCCAATGAAATATCAGTCTGTCAGATGGTAAGTATGGATAACAGTACGAAACCATTTTAGTCACTTTGTCACCACTTTGACAAAAGTTTTGACACAGTTTAAAGGAGGATAAGTTTATCTTAGTTCATGAGTTTAGTGGAGATGTAAAATGAGGAAGGAGAAGAATAAGAAGAGAATGGGAGGCTAGAGAACAGAAAATAAGGGAGTGTAGATGGATTTCTAAATTTATTTATTGGCATCTCTGTATTTGGAAATATCCCAAACAGTGATATAATAAGCTGACTTTAAAGTACTGACCCACAGATTTTAATTTTAAATGACAGTGATAATTTATATATATATATACATATATAACATAATGTACCATATACATTAAATGCATATACATTTATATGTATGAATAGAGGTCCTGAAAATAATTTCCAACAAATTTTAGTATATTTACTATAATTCATATATTCTTAATAATATAAATAATAGTATGAATTTGGTATTCATAACATATTCATTTATTCAGTTAATGTTTATTTGCAAATCTTTTAACAAAGATGCAATGGTGTTAGTTTTGCTCAAACAATTGAATTAAAGTTCAATTCTTTCAAAATGTCCTGCTTTAAAGAAAAGAAGTTACTTTGATTCAGTTAAAGTTTAGTTATTGCAGGATATTTGCAGATTAATTGATGATTTCAAACACATCTTACAATGTGCTTTAGAAGCTTAAATTATGTAGTTTGCCATAAATGCATAATGTAATAGCAATAATGTCACTGTTTTCTGTGTTACACCTTTGACTCATTAGTATTATTTTGACACTTTACTTACAGTAGCACTCTCTCTCTCTCTCTCTCTCTCTCTCTCCCTTTCTCTCTTTCTATTTCTTTCTGTCTTTCTCTGCTCATAGGCCAGAGTTACATAATTTCTTAAAGATTATTTGAGGTCAGTTTTCCTGCTGTTATTAGAAAGGATGAATACACACTTTGCAAAAACTTTGCAGAAACAATGCTGAAGTAGCTGTTGATATTACTCTTCATTTACCATTTCCTTTTGTTATGATGCTAGAAAATAATCTCACAGGAATTGAAGTTACAAAGAAATTCAAATTAGAGAACTAATTTGAAGTCAGTGAATCCAAAGCTTCTCTTTTCCTATGAGGTAAATCCAATAGTTCCCTATATTTAATTTCAGAAGAACTGAGGTTGAAGATGACTTCACACTTATATTAATCCCACCTATATTAAAGTACATTTATTATTTCACAATCCTTTTACTCTCAGTTTGTTTTTTCTCAGAGGTTTCTTTTGTTTCTTCCTCCCACACTCTTGTCAGAATTTCCACAGTTCTATTTTCTAAATCTAACTACCCTGGTGCTTAAAATTTGCTTCTCAGATGCTATATTATTTCATCTCTCTGATAACACCACATTCTAAGGATACCACCGTGATACAACAGAGAAACATTTTCTATGATCATCAGTGCTTACCTATATAATATTCTAACAATGTTTTGGCTGAATGTCAGTCCAATTTCTAATTAATGATAATAGAAAACTAATAGAAAATAATAGAAAACTATACAGAACGAGTGCTATTTTCCCAAGTTTATTAACTTTAGATAGCATAATCTTACTTGTGTTGATGTTCAGATTTATCTTGTTTTACACATTTGCTTAGATAAAATATGCAAAATGATTATATTTAAAGTTAGTTAAGGGCTTACTTTTAATATCATAATATAATGAGACATTATAATATACTTGATAAAACCATACATGAAAATTATATATTTAAATATATTATAAATATAGCATTTTATAATAACTTTAATTATTAATTAAATCAATACTTTATAATGATCTCTAAATAATTTTTATTAACATAGAGCTAAAGTCATGAGCATAATATTCTTCTTACAGAAGATACAGATAAATTTATTTCAAACATTTCTGTTTCACTTAGGAAATATACTAACTGCAAGATTTCAATTGGTTGATAGTTTTTCTCCCTCATGCCATAAGTATTTCCCTACATGTATCCATGAAAACCATTTCTGTTTTATCTTAAATACATAATACATATTCAACATTCATAATACTTTTACTAAGTTATTGTCATCAAAATAACTGAAAGAAGTTATTAGACTACCATTTTAGAGTGTTACTTTTGAAAGGTGCTATCACCTTGGTTCCTTTGTGACTGATTTGTACAACTCATTTGATCATTCCTCCCTTCTGTAACCTTCTTCCTGTCATTGTTCTAGTCTCTCTTCCTAAGCCTGTGCCCTTTTTGTGCTTACACTTGTCTAAGTAAGTTTATACAGTAGCTTTAACAAAAGGATCACACTAAAAAGAATTCTGGTGCCAATTACTATGAGTGTAAAATTTCTACCACGACCTTACAGAAAAATCTGGCATGAATTCTTCAGCAAAGTTTAAACAAATAGTCACAGTTGTCCTCTGTTAAGTCAGCATGCTCTTTCTATTGAAAAGCTACCATTTTCCAAAGGCTCCATTTCCTGCCATAGAGTTAGTCATTTACATGATCCAAAACTTGTATATTAGCACCTACATGAGAGTGTGCTCAATCCTTATGCAACAAAAGTCATTAATTTTTTTTTGACAGATAATTTCCAATCATTTTACTTTATTCTACAAATATTGTAAGCTATTACCTACCAATATTTCTGGTTTTTCTGGTTTCTTTTTCCTCTTGGTTACTGATGCCATATGAAATTTAGTCTCTTTCTTCATTGTCTGCATCATGAGCATTTTCAATGGCCTAATTCAGTGAAAAAAGATTATTTCCAAAACTTATTTTGCAAAAATAAGTAGCATGCTCATTTTTAATTGAAAATTTTATTTGACACTTTTGATATGTTGTTCATTCCTTAAATTAACTTTTTCTCAAAAATTATGATCCTGTGATTCACTCAAAAATATTCCCATGCTAACCAAGTATATTGGCATACTCTTGTAATCCCAGCACTTGAGAAGCTGAGGCAAGAGGATTGCAAGGTCACCAGCTTGGGCTACATAGTGAGTTCAAAGCTAGCCTCAGCTACACAGCAAAATCTTGCCTCAAAAATAAATAAATAGATAAATAAATAAAATAATAAATAAATAAACAAACAAACAAATAAATAAATAAAATATATTCCCATGCTGCTGAGGAGTGGTTGCATAAGTCTGCAATCCCAGCATTCAGAAGTCTGAGGCAAGAGAATCACCATAAGTTCAAGACCAGCCTGGTTCAAGCCCTAGGCTATAAAATGAGTTTAAGCCCAGTCTGAACTATGTAGTAAAAACCTGTCTCATCAAACGAAACCAAACCAAAAGAAAACAAGACAGAACACCAAAAAGAATATTCCCAAGCAACTACTGCATAACTCGTATCAAATTCTGATTAGAACATAAAGTAAATTTCAAATTTTCAGTGAAGTGTATTGCATTAAGTTCAATTAATAGGTTCCATAATTCTAGTATTTATTAACTCTTTTGTAAGTACATAGTCTGAAATGGGGGGGAGCTATTATATTTGGAATACCTGTGCTTGCCAAGACATTGAAATTTGTCTCAGCAGGGCTTTTTTTAATGAATTGATGTTCTTAAATATAATCTACACAATTTTTTCTTTATTTTGTCTCAAATTTCAGAAGAATCTGAAATCATTTTTTCTTGATTTTTATGATATTTGTTTTTAAATTAAGGAATTATGGAATCTTTTTAGACTTAACTTTCTCTGGTAACCTCTTAATTGCTGACCAAAGTCAAACTTCATTAATTCAGTTCAGAAGACTAACTCTGAATATTTTCCTAAAAGTCATATACTTAAAAATATTATTGTATATACACAATACCAGTTTGTAAGTTATATTACAAAGGTACAATGTTTAAAATAGCATGATAATTGCATAAAACTAGACATGCAAATAAGTGAAAAACCATAAATGATCCAGAAACAACTCCAGTTCATTAACTATTTGCTCTTTGATTAAGAAGCCAAAAGCATACTCTTTAGGTAATGGTTGTGGGGAATTAGCTATATATATAAATAAGATTGACTGTACACCCAAATATCCCGTCATTTGCTAAAATAAAATTGAAAAGTTATAACAGAAACATTTAAACAGATGGAAGATAAAATAGTTAAAACTTTTGAAGACATAGGCATAAAGAAGGACATCTGAAAAGAAACTCAATACTATATTAGTATGAAGAATTAATAAATATGATTATATAAAGTCAAAAATTACTGCAGAGCAAAAGAAGCAATCAACAGTGTTAAGTGACACACTACAAAATGGGAAAAAAAATTGCCAGTTATTCCTCAGACAGGGAAATAATATCTAGACTGTATAAGAAACTAAAAAAAAATGTAGATCCCTTAAAATAGAAGATATGATCAGTACATTGGCACCTGGAATGAATAGACACTTGTCATATAAAAATATAAACATACAAATGGCCAATAAAAGCATGAAAAGATCTATTTAACTTATCTGTTTGTTGTAGTCAGGGATAGCAAGAAAAACAATTGCATACACATAACTTATAGTATTATTTATAATGTTCACCCAAAGAGTCAAATACAAACAAAGTGCAGAAAACTGTCCACACACTAAAGACAGAAAATCCAGCCAAGAGCCTGGATTCCATGGCAATATCCTGCATGAGTTCAGATGAAGACTTAGAGCCCATGAAAATGTCCCCAGAAGTCCAGCTGGAAGCCTAGAGCCTGGCCAGTAACTCATGCAAGTCTGTTTCATGGACCTGCCCTGGGAAGGCCTCAAGGTCAGCAGTGGAAGCCATAAAGTCTATGCCAGTGGGATGAACGATCTATGCCAGTAGGCTGAGGGTTTTGCACTGGAGACAGGAAGAAATGCTTAAATGAAGAACCAGAGCTCCCCCATACAGTACCACAGCCATCCTCAGCAACAGTGATGTCCCAAGCTCCGCCAATGATTACAACTGTCCAGCTCATATCAGGAAGCCAGCATGACAAGCTTCTCCCGGAGACTGAACAGCACATATCTTCCCCTCCAAAGCCAGGAAGTGATGCTCAACATAAGGACCAGACTGTCCCCAAAGGAACCACACATTCTCAGCAACAAGGCTATGAGCTCCTCTGATGATGATAACAGTCAAATTCATATCTGAAAAGAAGCTCAACAAGCTCCTCCAAGAGGACCCATCGTAACAGGAGAACCAAGAGCACCAAACAACACTAACACTAGTATTCCTCTCCACTTTTCCTTTGTATCTTGGCAACAGTCCTCGCGTGGGCCGTCACACTCAGCACTATGCTGATTCAGCTCTTCTAGTTTTACAAGCTGCCCACCACTTGTCAGTCCACCATAATATCTGACCACTAGAGATATGTAAATTAAAACAAAACTGAGATCTCACTCCATAAAGAGTGACCATTATCAAAAAGTCAAATAATAACAAATGCTGGCATGTTACAGGGTGAAAGGAGCCCATCTACACTGATAGTGGGAATATAAACTGGTGCATCCACTGTGGAAATCATTATGGAGATTCCTCAAAAAAGTAAAATTAGAAAATCCACTGATACAGTCTTTCGCTTTTAGACATCTTCTTCCCCAAAATGTTAAGGACATCATATTCCAGTGATTCATACATAATCATTTTTATAACAAGATTCATAATAGCTAAGTCTTAGAAGCAGCCTATATGTCCATAAACAGATGGGTGGATAAAGAAATTGTGGCTTTTATATATAACACAGTATTACTCTACTAGAATCATTTGCAGGAAACTGGCTGAACGTTGAGACCTGTATTAGTCAGGGTTTTACTAGAGAGAACAGATATAACACAAGATATACAGATGTAAAAGAAACAACAAGATTGGCTTATGATGGTCAGCCACAGAGTAGGATGAGGAAGTGTGCAGAGGGCGTCTACACACTGGAGGCCGAAGGATTCAATCCAAGGCCTGGAGTTCACCTTTGTGTCCCACGCAAGTCCACACCAGCAGGCTGATGGGTCTGTCACAGAAGGCTGAAGGCTCTACGATGGAAAGCTGAAGAGTCTACACTGAAAGCCAGGAGACAAGGTCCAACCAAAGGTGAAGACTGGAGCTTCTCCCAAGAATGGAATGCATTTGTCCTCCCTCCTTCCCTTTTACACCTCCAGGTGATGAGCCACCCTAGGGTGGGTCTTCTACACCCTTAGGTGTAGAGTTGCTAAACCCATTTAATTAAGCTTCTAAATGTCTCAAGCTGACACAATCTATCAACCACGACAAGACCATAACATTAAATGAAATAAATCAGACGCAAATGTTTATATGCTTCCTGGTTTCTCTTAAATGAGAAATCCAAAATATAAATAAAGTACATAATATACATAATAGGAAGTAGAGAGGTAGATTTTGTTCCAATGGGAAATGAACCAAAAGATAGAGAGAGAAAGGAGAAAGAAAGAAAGGTTGGAAGATGAAATAAATAATTAAGATGAGTTATATACATGTACCAACTCTCTACAAAGAAAGGAATCATGTTACACAAGCATTTAGTAATAAATAATTAAAACTGAAAAAACAATAAATTATCATCTACAATCTTATGCTTTCTTGTTGTGGTCTCTGTCATAGACTTATCCTAATTTTATGTTCTTCTCTCCTTCGCCCACCCTTCCTGTTTGCCACCTACTTTCTCAATCTCCTGATTTCCATTCATTTACAAATTTTCATACTTTCTGACTCATATTTTTCATACATGATAATTCCATATATAATCTTCAAGGCCAGTATAATGGTGACTTCCACTACTGAAATAGTGCAACAGCCTCCAAACGCTTTCATTTATTACTGGTCTTTTTCCAAAAACAAGTAAGTTATCTAGACAAAGACACATCTCATGACACATTCTTCTTTGAATTATTGCGCTTATTCCCTTTTATTTTGGAAACTTCTTATAGTATGTATTTGTTTTAAAAGCCCATTAACAATCACTGTCATCCTTTTTTGCATTGCCTCTCGCCTTTCGCTTCTTTTAGGTATGTCCTACAGCAGATTTTCCAGCAACTGCTGTGATTTTTCATGTTTTTTCTTAGATTCAAGACTTTTTCATACTATCGCATTCCCAATTATCTAACACATACTCATTTTACATTTCAGTATCTTTTCCATGCAAACATGTTCTATAAAATACAGTTGGTCTAGATTTGTGTGATACTCATAGTTTGTGTTTCATGATTATGTCAAACTTATTTTTAATTCATGTCTGTCACATTTAATTGCACTATAATGAGATCAGAAATACTGCTTTATTCAATGTGCAACAGTTCCTAATGCATATATTGGAAAATTGTTGCATATTATGTTTTCAAAAACTTAACTAGATATGTTCATGAAATTGATTGTTGAAATATAATAAAAATTTCAGAGACAGATATTTGTTTGTATTAACAATAAACCTAAGTACATCTAATTAATAATACTCAGTATATTACAATAAAACTCAAGGGTTAATTAGATATGCAGCTATAGAATGACTTCAGAGTTAGTGAACTCTTTTCAAATAATGCTACACTTATAGCTAAATGTCTAGTAATTTTAAATAATCCATATATGTTTTAAATGGATATACTAATGTGGCAACTTTTATGCATATTTTTGATGCCCTGCTCACACTCTGTCTCCACTGTGTGATGCTACTAGTGGGATTCCTGTGCTTCTCCCCTTGCCTTTTAATCCCCTCCTTTTCCCTCCCCTCTCTTCCATTTTTTTCTCTTCTTTATTATTATAATAAAAGCTAGAGTTTGGAGCAGTACTGTAAAGTTTTCTGTAGAGAAAATAAGTGGCATGCTGCAGGATTGGCAATTGACTGTTAAAAATAAAACGCCATGTTTTTTAAATAGTTATTTAGTTTTATGACAAGAAGCAGCATTTTCAACACATTTTTTTTTACATGAAAGAAAAATTCTACTTTAGAAAAAGTCATGGTAGAATTGACACATGATAACATTTTTGAAATCCAAATCTGATGTGGCAAAACTGGGACATTATATTTTTTAACACTGACAGCTGAGCTAAAACAATTTAGGGCATAAAGAAAGTGGATTTTTAAGTGTTGTAAATTCATGAGTATCTGAGCTGCACATTGGTTCACACATTCTTAGAGCACCAGTTTGAAATCTCAAAAGAGGGAAAAATTATATTATAGCGCCTGATTTTTGTTAGGCATTACCTTTTATGTAACTTATGATGTTCTCAATATTTCTACGCATAGTACAGTATATCTTATTATCCTTACAAGTGAAAATTGTACATTAGAAAACTTAAACATTCCAATGAAAATAATTATGTACGTGAGAAATAGTCTTCAAATTTGATTCTTGGAATAAGATATTCTAATATAAATTTTCCTTTCATTAAGCCAAACATATGCACACAAAACATGGGATAAGTAAAATTCATAGAAATGTTTTACCTTAAAAATTTAGTCCCCACAAATATTAAGCAAATCATGCATGGGTTGTAATTATTAATAGTTAATTATGTGGCAGTCAGGAATTTACTTCTTAGCTCCAGTTTCAAATCTGGGGATTTAAAACCTCGCCTTTATTGTAGGTCATATTCTTTCACAAATGTCCTAGTTTATAAACCATTTAATAGGCATTTAAATAGACATTAGTTATCAGTGACATAGTTACCTTAACTATTGTTCAAGATTAAATGAAAATCCTCATCTTTAACATATTTCTACTAGAAATGCTTCTACTTTTAACTATTCTTTGTCTCTTTCCTTCCATGATGTCACTATTTTCTACTTAACTTTCTAGGTTTCTGACAGAAAATAAATATTTAAATATTTTATATATATATATATATATATATATATATATATATATATATATATATGAATGTGGTTATTATGTATACCTAAAAAATATACCAATAAACTTAAGGAAAAATATATAAAATATAACCAAATGGCATATGTAGATACCACTGAGAAGTAATTAATGAATATATGCTTTTACTGTGACAAATTAGCCTCACTCCCAAGGGTTCTTATTTACATTTCAGGCATCTGTCACTAATAGGATACCTGCTTGCTTCATTACTTTGTGTGTATTTGTGTGTGTGCTCCAGTAATAGACATGTCGATGTCTATTCCTACTTAAGGGTTTAGACATTTATCCATCAAAGTCTGCAGATTAATGAAGTGTTATCACTCATTATAACAGCACTTAGAATGAAAAGATAAAAAGTAACCAAAACAAAACAAACACATTAAAATCTTCCTCCAGGAAGGAATCCTCTGGTTTACTATTAAGAGAAGACAAGGAGAAAGTGTGGATGACACTGACAAATGGCACCAGGGCCACTGCTGCCTGTGGCCTAATAAAAAGAGAGTTACTATTAAAACAAATGGGTGGTTTGTAGGAGAATGAATTTTATAGAGAAGCCAAAAGTTCTCTGTGAACACATAAATTACAAATGTTTTCTAGTTATAAAGGTACATATATTGGGCAGTATTCTTTATTAAATTAGAAGGTGCTTTTTCAATGTAGATTTAGACTAAAAAAGAATTGAGCTGAAACTAGAGTTTCTATTAATTCCCTCATCTGCTTTAACACATTTTTCCCCTTCTTATTAACGTCTTGCTGTAGTATGGTATATTTATCTGTTTTTGAAGAACCGCTCATGATACATTATAGTAATTAATGTTCATAATTTCTCCTGGAGCCATTCTTTGTTCTGTATAGCTGTAGATTGACTTGGGCTAATCATACCGTGATGCATCAACTATTAAGACTTCACTACCCCAAAGTCTTCTATGATTTCTGTAATTTCTCCCTTGCTCTCTCATTCCCCCTTCCCTTCCTTATCTGTCTTCTCTTGTCCTCCTCCTCTTAATCACTCTCTCTCTCATTATCTCCAGTTTTATTTTTCTCTTTAAACCTCTGATAACAATCAGTCACTATGATTTGTATGTATTTTTGCCTTTTCCAAAATGTTAGGTATGTGGACCATACTCTTTACAGACTGACTTTTTTCACCTGAAAGTATAAATGTAAGATTCCTTTAGAACTTCTTATGACTTGGTCATTTCTTTTCTGATACATAGGTGGACTATAATTTATCTAGTCTGCTAGATATCTTGGTTGCTTTCAATTCTGGACAATAAAAAATAAACCTGTTATATGCATTTGTGTGAAATTTTTATTGTGAACATAACATTCAACTCACGTAGGTAATACCCAGAAGCACAACCACCAAGGTGCAGTAAGATGATATTTGGTTTTATAAGAAATTGTCAGGCTACCTTCCAGCTAAGTATCAGCATTACATTGTATTCCTCTGATCAAATTATGAGAGTACTGGATTCTGTCAATGCACTTGATTTAAATCATTTTGGTAGACATGGAACACGATCTAATTGTTGTACTTTGTAGCACCCTTATAACATATAGTGCTCAGCATCTTTTCATGTGTTAATTGCAATTAAAATATTTTCTCCCTGCCTCATGCTAGTCACTTCTATTTACTAAATAGTATCTTTCACAGAGTAAAAGGTTAAATCTGTGACAAAACCAAACTTTCATTTTTTTCCTTTCACTCATCGTGCTTTGGGTGTTTTAGGTATAATAACATTGCAAGACCAAGGTAAACAGGAATCTCTATCTCATATTCTAGAATTGAATTCTTCTACATTCTGACATTTAGGTTTTTGAGCTAACTTCTTTTTTACAGTATTAGAGATTGAAACTAGGGTCTCTGTATTGTACTGGGCTACATCTTTGGCTGTAGTATTAGTGTAATGTTTTGGGGAAAAATATTTATTAAACTAAGTAAGGAAGAACTATTTATAGACTTTGTATATTTCTTCACTTACACTCTCATATCTCCTTGTAGATCTTATTATTGACTAATTTTTCCTTTTTTCTAAAGACTTTTCCCTCCACCCCCACTTTCTAGGCCAGGGATGGAATCCAGGGCCTTGCCTATTCTAGACAAGCACTTTAAAACTGCCCCTGAGCTATAATTTCAACTTTAACATTTTTGAATGTGTGTCTACTGGCAAAAATACTCCCTTAAATTCAGTCTATTTGAGTGAGACTTTTTTTTATGTTTCCATTTTGAAAGATGATTCTCACATATTATGCAATGGACATTTTTTCTCCTGTGGCATTTGTTGGACTTTGTTTTCCTAGATGTAGAATATAAAAAGAATACAGATTTTTTATATTCATCCTCCTTGGGTTTTTGGATTTCTTATCTAGGGTCATCTAGAGATCTGAGCCATTATTGCAGTAAACATTTTTTCTCTGCCTTTGTGCTCTCTTCTTGTAAGGCATTCCCTTGATCCTTGGGTATTTTGTTACATAGTACCAGTTTTATTTTAATTTTCTCACTGAACTTTGTTTTGAAAATTTCCTAAATATATCTTTTCTCTTACTGATTATTTCCTCAGATAATGATGAATTCATCAAAGATATTTTTCTTTTACAATGTTTTTGATTTCTGATATTCCTTTTTATTGCCTTCTTAATTTTTATTTTATTAGTGCATGTTTATAGTACATGCACACAACATGTCTTCTTTTCTCGTTCCTTTCCTGCTTCATCTATCTTGGATCTCCTTTGATCCTTTCTTTAGAGTTCATTCATCTGCCTAAAATATTCTGGTATTCTTGCAGATTTTCTACATTTCCCATTAGAATTTCAGCATAGCAGCCATAATTATTTTAAATTCCTGGTCAAATAATTTCAAAATTTCTGCAATATCAGAAGGTTGTTTAATCATTTTGTGTAGTTGCTACAAATCTTTGTTGAAAGTTTGACTTATTGTTTGGCAAATAAAATAGAAGTAAATAAGCTTGCAGTGTGAAGTTTAATGTGTATCTAGTTCAGTGTTAAGGTATGCTTAATATGCCCTACCTCTGAAGGTGTTAGAGAATACAATTTTATCTTAGTGTCATTATTTTTATGTCTTCTATTTTCTTTAAACTTTCCTGAATACTCTTTAAGATATTATTTGAGATTTGTAGTGCTTTTAGTTGCAACAGCCCTGCTAACATTCAGTAGTTATATAGAAATGGTAGTGATATATGGGAATAGAAAGGATCTACAACGGTAAGATTAGATCACCTCGACTTTGTAAAGCCTTCGCTTACTGAAGGAAATCATCTATAAGTTAGCCCATCACAGTATCCTCCATAACAGTGGGCCACCCTGAAGGGGTATTATAAATATAGATATGTGCATAGGCAGCCCCAACACACAGCATGCTATATTTAAAAATGCTTACTTTTCCCTTGTCATGACTGTTGATCTTTAAAAGCACAGTGTAGTGATCAATTTAAATCCTGAGTAGTATAAGCATAAATAGAGAATTAGAGGAGAGTTATGAAAACAGAAAATATAATCCAGTCATTTTATACTTTTGAAACCCAATCATTTATCAGAAGAAGTAATAGTAGTACCAATTATAAAATGTGAAATACTATTAGTGCCATTTTCTTGTGCTGATTTTATAGGGAAAGGGGACTCATCCTATTTTTCAGAAATAAACTTAGAGGACAAACCTACATGTTAGAGACATTAAATAAATAAAAATGTCATTAGGATTTGGTATCTAGAGAGAAACAAAACTAAATGAATATATACCATCTAAAGAAATATCGCACTGAATGGTCAGTCTAGTTCACACTTGCGGTGCAATCATGGGCACAGCTGACACTCTGATTACAGGAGTTCAGAGTTTAAAAATAAATGAAATAAACCATAATAGAATCATTGATCGTGCATGGCAGTTTAAGAATTTAGGAGATTTGGCATTTGATCACATTATTACCATTCTTTTGAAGTAATCTGAATTTAGAGTAAAGTAGATAATTCATTATTTTGACTGATTATAAATGATATATTTGCTCTGAAGTACATAATTTACTGGATTTCACTATAGTTGATATTTCCAAAGCAACATATTTCATATCGAAAAAGTAAATAAATCTTTTATTATGATAGTCTTGTTAAATAAAAATCTAGGAAACCAAATGAATTTACATAGTGCTTAATCTGTATAAAAACAAATTTTTAAGAATTGGAATATAAATTCAAATAAATTACATACTGCATTAAATGTTATCATTATGACTTCACTTACAAAGTAATCTATTTGTTAAACTATATATGTTTATGGCAAAATATTATGACACTGTAAATCATATATATATAAATATAAACCATATCTATCTATCTATCTATCTATCTATCTATCTATATATATAACTCTGGCTTGAAATTTTCTAAAAAGGATAAATCTCATTTTAATAGAAACTATAAAATTAGGATAATAGTTTTGCAATGGTGTTAATTTTAAAAACTTTAATACATTATTAATTGTTCTGTCAAACACACTATTTTTGAAAATGGGTCTATTTTTAGATGATATTGCAGGTCCCATACCTAGCTTTCAACATTTTTTATGCTATGTGCTGCAGAATGCAAATGTCTACCAGACTTGCTGGTGCCTGCCTGTGATCAGGCCAAGGCAGGAAAACTGGAAGTCTAGGTCACTCTGTCCAGTTCAGCAGGAATGTCTCCAAATAAAATTTTATAAAGGCACTAGAGATGTATGTCAGTGGTAGGTGTCTTGTTTTTCATCTGTGAGTCCCTGGACTCTGTCCTGAGTACTATGCACACATCCACAAACAGGAAAAGTATATATAATTTGCAAGAAGCACTCATTTTCACTTGTTCTCTATAATTCCTACACAACTTCCTGAAAATCTTTGGAACTGTAAAGACTTTGAATAAATCATGCAGAAATTTGATCTTCAGAAATATAGTATCATAACAAACCTCAATGAAATATCTTTTATCAAAATATCATTTCCATTTTCACTTTTTCACAATACTTGTAATAAAATAATGTATAAATTTACATATGAATTTAATTTTATTTCATTCTTACAGACTCATAGAATCATTGGTTTAAATAATTCTCTTCTTTTTGACCCATTTAGCTTAATGAAAAACTTTTTAACAAATATGTAAGTAACTAACAGTTTCACTTGGAATTTGTGAAGTGATCAGTTCTTTTCTTCATTATGTACATATATCCACTAGCCAGAAGAATTTGACAGATTCACCAAACAGAAAGAACTAGAGTACTTTTATTAAATTCTGTTACTGATCTTTTTTCAACCTGGGTTTGAGCCTATATTATCAAACAAACTTATACTGTTCTTTATTTCACTTTGTAATTCCTGTGGAATATAAAAAAAATAATATTTCAAGCTTTCTTTTTAAATATAATGTGGCTTTAATGTAGAAACTTTTGAATTAATTTAGTAAGTCCATTAGGTCAAATGCAGAGTTTGATACAGATTCTGAGAAAGCTCATAATTCCTGTACTAGTTATCTTACACTGAAGACATCATGTGAATATGAAAGAATACGTATAAAAATTTTTATTTACTGTCTTCAACATTAAAAAATCAGCAGAAAAGTTCCATTGACCAGCAACAGAATTATACAACCTGTGGAAAGCGAACATTAACTCATGCAAATAGTAATCCTAACATATTATGGCACTTTGTTTGTTACAACTAAGGATGACTCATTGGTTACAAAATAAATAGTGCCTCCCAGTGACATCTTATTGCTTATAAACACATATCAATTGAACATTTGATAGAAGTCAGTATTGTAAGTACTGTAATTTATGTGAAACATTATTTGAAAAAGAGGAAAATATTTGAAAACACAAAGGTACATACTTATAGCTCAAACAATGCAATGCTTCTAAGAAACAATAAATAATTTAAATTATTAATAATATTTCCATTTTCATAGGAATGACTTACAAGTTAGTGCATATTTTCAGCTCAGTTTTAGATAGTTTAAATTTTTAAAATATATCCAATTCCTTGAAATTTATTATTTTCCTAAGGACACTCCATGTTTTTTCTTTTTCTCATATTGAGGTAGAGTGTAGAAAACCATTGTTTGGAAATTTTTATCACAGTATATTTGCAGTACAGAATAGTTACTTCATTTTGGAGAATTGGTACAGAAATATTTGATGAAGTTGGGGACTGCACTAGTGGCTTCTGTTCTTTTTATTCACATAGTTTTCTTTGGAAAAGCTCCAAAGCTTTGTCTTTTAACAAAGAATGCTCATTGCCCATGTGGAGAAGCAATTTTGAAGACTTTACAGCTTTGTTGTGTAGCTGGTCACCCTTTACCATATGATACAAAGTAGGCTTGGTGTATGTTAATCAGCCATTGCAAAGAACTCATAATTTAAAGGGCTTGGGTGTTTTTTATTTTAGATGCAGCTTTGTTTTTTACAACAGTCTCAGAGTTCTCCCCTGTTTATTGTTGGATATTTCCTTCTTTATAAAGAAGCTTTCTAGTGCTGTTTTCTACTCATTTTGATGAGTGTTAATCTCTGGACATAGACTAAGCTGTGACTGGGACATGTGCAGAGAGTGGAAAAGCATCAGATATAGAAGTTGCAAATGAAATAATGGTCAGGTAATGCATGGACACATGTAAGTCACATTCTGATTTAAAGTCTG
>PVJX010036096.1:0-17798 GCA_004027295.1 Dolichotis patagonum
GGTTCTTGCAAGATCTGGAAAATTAAAATGTCTCACCCTCGCTGCTCCCAGCCCTCGGTCCAGTCTGTCTGTTGAGCACGGGCAAAGTGGGGCGGGGTTATTCCTTACAAGAGACACAGGAAAAGGCTTCCTGAATAGAACTCCAGCCCCACAGAAAACAACCAGAACCAACAAATGAAACTGTCTTGAAGTAACAGTTTCTGCGCTGCACTAGAAACAACTAACAGTGAACAGACATCCTAAAGAACAGGGCAAGACCTTTGTCAGCTACTCTTCAGACAGACCGTTAATATTTAGAATATATAAAGCTAAAAAAAAGACAGACAGACACCCAAATAGCCCCAATCAATAAACGGGCAAATGAATTGAACAGACACTTCTCAAAACAATAGTCAACTAGTATATAAAAATGTTCAGTACCTTTAACCACTAGAGAAATACAAATCAAACCTACACTGGGATTCCATCTCCAATCAGAATGGTATCATCAAGAACACAAAAAACAAATGCTGGTGAGGCTGGGAATGTGTGGGGTGAGTCTTCTTTGCTACTAGTGGGAATGTAAATTAGTACAGTCACTATGGAGATCAGTATGGAGGTTCCTCAAAAAACTAAAAATACAACTACCATGTGATCCAGCTATCTCCCTCCTTGGTATGTGCCCAAAGGATTTAATAAACACTTGTCAGACTACCTGTACATGTTTATCGAAGTATAAGCCACACCAACAGCCAAGATGCACAACCAGCCTAGGGGCCTTCAACATATGAATCAATAAAGAAAGTTAAATGTTACTCAGCTATGCAAAAGAACAAATTACATCATTTGCAGGAAAATGGATAGAACTGGAGATCATTATGTTACGCCAAAGAAGCCAGACTCAAATATTGCATGTTTTCCCTAAAATGTGGGATTTTAAAAAGAAAAAAAAGAGATGGCATGAAAGTAGCAGGAAGACTATTCTTAGATTAGAACTTAAAGGAGGGTAACAGCTATGGATATGACCAAAATATACAGTATGGTACATGCAGGAATGAAAACTCACAGTGAAACCCAGTCTAGTGTAACACTTACAGGTACTAATGAAATATATTTTTCAAAAGCATCCTTTTCTCTTACACATGAGGAAACATGCTCAGCAAGGTTAAGTCGCTGGCTCAGTCACCACCGCAGAGGGCGCTGGGGCACTCGTGGGTGCCGCAGGTGCACTGGGTATTGGCTGAGACGGCACAGGTGCTGAGAGTTCTCTGCGCGCCCAGGATGTAGCGGAGGAGAGATGGGAAGATGAGAGGGTGGGAAGGAGGCGGGCAGGGGAGGACAAGAGGGACCTGCAAGGCCAGGCAGGGGCTTGTCTTCTGCGGGACCAAACCAATGGTTCATCCTGCAGCCTGCAGGTTCTCTGGACATGGTAAAAACCATTCCTGATGATCACTTGCCAGGGACACCACATTCCCCTAGATGCTACTGGAAGAGGAGTGGCTGGCTGAGCCGGCTCTGCTCTAAACACAGCAGTCTGCAGGCTTCCTGGCTGTTCGCCTACGGAATTCTTCAAAAGCCAACTGAGACATCACTTCTTCCAGGAGGTCTTCCCTGACTAACACCGCCCATACTCACCTCCACTCCTGAGCTCATGCACCACCATGTTTCAACAGTCTGTGTGTCTACTTCCTGAAGCAGGGCACAGCCACACCTGACTCAGTCTATGGTGCCTAATGCACAGCACGTGCTCAGTAATCATATGTGATGGAGACCAGGAGGCACTGGATAGACCGACAGGTGCTGGGCCTAGTCAGTCCCGGCCAAGCCTGAGTGGCACAAACCAGCCTCTCCAGGGCTGAGGCATGGTTAATCCACCCCACCTATGGGGCTGCCAGGCAGGGTGGTGGCGGCTCCAGCAGGCTGGCCTGTACTCTACTCCTTCTTGTTCTAGGGCACCCTGCATGAAAACGCCTCTGCCTTACTGAGCAGTGGGTGTCACCACAGGCCTAGGGATGTATTCTGCATGATACAAATAAGACTAAGATCAATAAGCACATCAGAGTCAAAGGAGTAGGGCACAAAAGCCAAATACCAAGCTCACTCTAGAAGAGGGACCAAGACATTAAGTATGCTGGACACACATTTCTCTGGGAAACCATGGACCATTTTCTCTGGGAACATTCACTAGTTTTCACAGAACTGACTGCCAGAACACTTCAGAGAATTCTAAGCTGCTTTATGGTACTATCACAAATCATGACAGGGACTTGTCCAGCTGAAAACCGGAATCAGCAACTACATCTGTACAGAAACATCCTGTATCTGTCTGGCTACCAACATGGCCTGTTTTCAAGATTTTACTTAAGCAGACAGGAACTGGTTGCCACCTCTCCTTTGTAGCGCTGACTCAGCCTCTTGGGAACCTGGAGAGATCAGGTGCTGGGGGGACAATAGGCAAGGGCCAAGCACCTGGGCTGGGAAGTTCAGAGGACAGGGGTCGTGCCCCTCTGAGGTCCAGTGGGCTCCTTGCCGTTAGGTGACCGACTTGGGTAATGAGGAGGCAACGGAAAAGAGGCTGCACGGCAAGCCCGGGCTGACCTTTCCCAGGCAGCACTGACCTTCTGTCCAAAGTAGAGCTTGGTGAAGGTGAAGGTCCTCAGGTACGAGCTCTTCTCCCGGATCCTGGGTTCCAGTTTCTCCCGAATCTTGTTCTCCATGATCATGGTCAGGTAGGGCCAAATCTGGACAATGATCTAGAGAGCACAGGAAAAGGCCCCTGGAGGTCAGGTCTGCACCTGGACCGCAGACCTGCACGTGTCTAACACCCAGTCCTGAGTCTCTGCGGCCCAGTCCCAGGGTTGGGGTCCCATGGCCGCTGTGCTGCAGCACCTAGTGCCCCCTTCCACCCACCTATCTGTCTCTCACATATCTAGGACTCCAGTGCTTGGGGCCATTTCACAGAGCACCATGGAAATGCTCATTCACTAAATTTAGAAGTAGGAAGCCCTACTGTATATAATCTCATCCTACACTGCAGCTTACATAAAAAGTACAGATGCCAAAGGTTTAAGAAAAAGTTACAGAAAAGTTAAACTGTTCACTGTGAATATAAGTTTCAGCAGCCAAAAGGGGTAGTCTTTGGCCAACTTCTGCAGCAGAATGAGTCATGGTTTAGGTCTCGGAACGTGCAGAACCCAGTTCCCTTTTATATCAGCATCTTGTATAACCACAATATAATCATGTGTCCTTTAGCTACGGTGCAGCATTGAGAGACACAGGGTTAGGTGATTCCTTCACTGTGCAAATATCGAGTTTACTTACAAAACTCAGCTGGCATGGCCTGCCACTGCTAGGCTACACACCTATAATGCCGTGTCACTGTGCTGAATGCCCTGAGCAACTGTATTTGCTGTGACACAATGGTATTTGTGTATCTAAACTGAAAAGGCACAGCACAAATAACTGCACAATCAGAATTTCTCTGCTCCATTATATTATTAGGGGATAACCGTTATGTGCCTGGGTTGTTGTTGATGGAAACTTTGTTACACCATGCGTGAGTATACAATGGTCAAAACTAAGAAGTTCCAAAACTAAGAAGACTGTTCCATTTTAAACTCATCTGTAGACTATTTGGGTTTTCATTTTGACTACTCATGTCCCTTTCTCTACTAGCAGGAAAAGGTGGAGCAGGATGATGGGAATCAGAGTGACAGCAGGGCTGTTCCGCTTTTCCTCCATGGGTTTGGGCCTCAGTTTAAAGAAGCACCTCCCTCTACCTTTCCTCTCTTCCCAACCCAAAACTGGAAGAGCCTAAGGGTTCGAGACTTCAGGGCTTACTGTTCTCCTGACTTCTAAGGCCTCTTCAAACCCCAGTTCTAAATCTCTAGAGGCTGGGCCCACCTTCCTGCCTCACCAGTGTCATTGCCCAGGGTCTCTGGAGCGCACCTGCATGTGCGGTTCATCTGCTGTTATGGATTAAAAACTGGTGGTCAACTTAGCACCTGTTGAATTAAATCAGCATGGTGCTGAGTGTAGATGTTCCACCTGAGGAAAGTTGCCAGCATAAATAAAGACACGGAGAAGAAGAGCTAGGTGTTGTGGGCTTCTCTCAGTGTTGCTGTTTTGAACAGTTTTGAACTGTCTCCTGGAGGAGCTCGTCATGACTAGCTTCCCCAGTGTGAATTTGGCCATTATCAGGGGAGCTCAGGACCTTATAGCTGAGAATGGCTGCGGTTCACTTTGGAGGAGCCCTGGTCCTTACATTGAGCATTGTTTCCTGGCTCTGGAGGGGAAGATGTGTGCTGTTTAATCTCCAGGAGAGAAGCTTGTCACGCGGGCTTCCTGGCATGTACTCAACTGTTCTTGTCTGAGGAGCTCGGGACCTCCTTGTCGCTGAGGATGGCTGTGGCACTTTTCAGGGCAGCTCTGATCCTTATTTTAAGCATGACTTCTTGGCTCCAGTGTAGAACCCTCAACCTACTGACACAACTCCTTCACCTTGCTGGTATAGACTTTTTGGCTTCCACCACTGACCTTTGGGCCTTCCCAGCAGATCCTTAAAACAGACAGGCATGAGTCCTTCTCATGGGCTCCAGACCTCCACTCGGACTCATGGGAGGCATTGTCATGGGCTCTAGGTCTTCAGCTGGACTTATGCAGGACACTGCTGTGGGATCCAGGCCCTTGGCTTAATATTCTGGGCCTTTAGTGTTGTGGACAGATTTCCTGCACTTTGGGTTTAACTCTGCGTGACCATCATAAAATATTATTATAAATTCTGTGTCCTGATTGTAATTCTTCTCACAACCCCTGACTATAACACCTGCTCAACATCTCGGTCCAAGGCAAGGGTAGGATTTGATTCCCAAAAGATCCCTCCCTCAGAGCTTCCTGTGTGCTTCTGTGTCGCTTGGCGAAGATGGAACAGGAGCAGTGGCCTGTACTGGCCATGCTGGAGGAACTCTACAGGGTTTGCCCCAGAGGCCCTAGACTCTCCATTGATACACGGAGGCCTGGGCACAGCTCCTAAAGCAGCAACCTCCTTCCTCCACATTTTACCCAGAGGCTAGGGTAAGTTTCAGAAGCGCTTGGTGACATTTCTGGGAATGTGAGGTACCATTCTGAGACTCACGACCGTCTGGAAGTCCTTCCTGCTATGGGCTAAGCACAGGAAGGAATGCACTGAAGTCTGAGTCAGGAGACTGTTGGTGGGGGAGCCTTCACAGGTATGGGCAGGGCAAGCAGCGCTAGGACTCAGGTTTCTCATCTGTGAAGTAGGGGTTCATGCTGAGGGAGAGCCCCCTTCTGGGCATCCGGTGGTGGAACTCAAGGGGAGTTCCCTTGGAGGGTAACAATGGCTATTAACAACCTCTGTTCTCTGCGTACCAGGAACTGTAATTACTCCCACTTTATGGAAAAGGAAACCAGCTCAGAGATACCAAGCAGACTGCCAGAGGTTGCACGGCCAGTGGTAGTAGATCTGGGCTGGGAACCAGGTGGAAGCCAGAGTTGTTGTCTGGTTAGTGTCTTTCTCTCGCTATGAAGGTGTTGATTTTGGTTGGAACCTTTACAGGTATGGGCTGGGTTGTTCTTTTCTTTATACAGTACTTCTATCTTCTAATCTTTCTTCTGTGGGGAGATTATATTTGTGTGTGTGTGTGTGTGTGTGTGTGTGTGTGTGTGTGTGTGTGTGTATATATATATATTTTTTTTTTTTAAAGGGAAGAGAGCCATCTGGTGAACAATGGGAGGGTGAAGCTGCCACCCCAGCAGTGGACGGCCATCCCTCTTCCTCCTCCCCAGCACAGGCACTGCAGGGACTAAGGATCCTGGCCTAAGTCACAGATATGAGGGCTGCTGCTACAGACGACCCATGGGCCGAGGCTCAGCAAGGCTGAGGTCTGCACCTACCAGACGTCACCTGAGGCCTTACCTTGTTGGCCCACTCGACTCGCTCCACATCTGGAAAGTGGATCTAGGAACAGAAGGCCGAGAGGGATTTAGACACAGATGCAGCCTGGAGAGCCTGGCATGTGCCCACCCCACCCTGTGGGCACTTCCTCACCTACCCCCCAACAAAGGCATCCCCTGGGCTCCCAGAGACTCAACCATCCCCGCCCTGCAGAAGTGCATCTTCTGGTGGGGCAGGCAGCAAGCAGCACCAATGGGGGCATGGATTGCACAGCACAGGCCTGCTCCCGAGCTGGAAGGCACCTGTGTGGGCAGTTCCGGGCCTGCCTTGACTTGAAGAGGGGAGGAGTATGTCACTCCCAGCAGTTTTGACCTGCCCCTTGGCCCCCTGCTGTACAAGGTCAGGAGGGGAAAGGGAGAAGGCTGTAGTCTGCTTTTTTGCATATGCAAATAAGCCCCACCTTTCCTGCCAAAGCACTGGACCTTCCCAGGACACCTAGGTTTCTTCCTTATAAATTTCATCCTCTTACTCATTTTAATGATACAAGTAATAATTTCAATAGAGAACTATATTAAGTGCAAAAATTTGCTAAGTAGAAAGAAAAGATTAGGAAATATAGCCTCCTATTGGTGATTATCTTTAATGGGTTAATGTTCTCAATGGCAACGGGGGGGGGGGTCTGGGACCCCACCCTCCTCTCCCCACCCTGGCTCCCAGGAGCCCCATCCAAGTCTAACCCCTTCTGGAGGGGCCTCTAGTCGGGCAGCTTCCTCTAGGTCACAATCTCTAACCACTGCTGGGTGAGTCTTGCAGGAAAGGTGGGGCTGGTACGTGCAACAATCCTTTGCATAACAAGTTTCTGGCACTCAGCCCTTGCAGGAGTGCTCCGTATCAGTATGCTAAGCTTCTCCTCCTTGAAGATTTTATGGGGAGGTCGGGCGACATAGGAGTGGCCATGCAGGGTGCCTGGCACAAAACAAAGGTCACTAAAATAAATGGTGGCAATGGTGATGCTCACGGCAATCCCCTGAGCATAGGGCCAGCTCGGGATCATACTGACCATGGCCTGGAACCACCTAAATGGAGAAAGAACCTGTCCCCTCTTATCTGGGGCCTGGAGACACTCACCATCCAGGGACTGGGCACATGTGTCGATGCAGGTCACACATCTCCTGCATACCCACCAGGTGCCAGGCAGTGTTAGCTCTGGGGTTAGCCTGAAGGCTCAGCTCACACCTGACACGCTTGCCAGGCAGGTGCTGTGCTGCTGAGCTATATATCCCTCACTCAATGGCCTATGTTAACTCAAAAGTTAACATTCCAGATGCCAAGGGAAAATCCTGCCTGGTTCCCTGACAGGGGAGCTGGCCCAGGCCACCGGAAGGAAGGGGAGCAATGAGGGAAGGAATACTGGGGGGAGTGGGCATGAGCCCAGGTCAGCTGGTCCTTCCAGGCAGGAAGAGACACCATCACCACATATTCTCTGTAGCACCCTGGGCCAGGTTTCAAGGTGGAAGCCAGGAAAGTGGAAGGCGAGAACCTTCCATTGCTCCCCCGCTGCAGTAGCATCTCCTGCACACAGGCTTCATCCCCCAGAACTTCCTCAGGGCCATTCCCACTGCCACCAAGGACTTGCCCAAGCCATTCCCTGGGTCTGAAAGAGTCTTCCCTCTTCCCCTCTCACCATTTCATTCGTCGCCATCTCGGACCTCACTCCTTCCAGGGAGCCTCTGCAGGTCTCCCAGAGATAGGTGACCCTCTTGGGTGTCTGATGGTTCTCAATCCCAGTGCTCCATACATCAGAGCCTCTTGGTGTCACTGCTTTCTCCCCTTCTAGACTGGGAGCACTCAGAGGGCTGACTGGCTCTTGTGCCCTGTCACAGCCTGCTCCTAACACAGGAATGTCTGCATACCCGTGGAATAAATGAACTTATGACAAAATGAATGCCAGATTCTTGCCCTCAAGCAGCTTCCAGGCTAGTGAAGGGAGGCAGATGCGGGACAGATGCTGTCACACAGGATCAGGACCAAAGCTGGGGAAGCGAACGTCTGGAGGAGACTGATTCCAGCAGGAACCTCAGGGGCCCGCCTGAGCTGCGGGCTGGGCTGGCCTCCTCCTTCCCTCCCAAACCTCGGCACTTCCCATCCTGCCCAGGCACATCTCAGCTGTGTACCCATCGACCTCCCAGCCCAGGCGCTTCTGCATCTTTAGGAACTGAGTGGCTCTGACTCTGGTCCCTGGAAAGGTGATCCAGCTTGGCAGGTCCAGCCCTGGCCACCTCTGGGTCAGATGAAGATTCCTGAGCTGCCTGCCTCGTACCTCTTGAATCAGAGCGTATCGGGGTGGGGCCCTGTGACTTATTTTTAATGAGTTGCTGGCATGATCCTGGAGCTCAGTCAACACTGGTTGTGAGGAACCAAGGACCAGCCATCTCTTGCAGTAGGGTGACCCACGGTCACCCTGAAAGTGTAGGCAGCAGCAGAACAATCAGGCCTGACAGCTTCTGTGTTTTTGTGGTCTGTCTTGGTTTCTTATACCTGTATTAGAGACTCCTCACCAAGAAGAGCCTCCATGGACAAGTCTGAACCCCTGAAATGAGAAGCACTTCAGTCCAAGAAAATAAGAAATTTTCAGGGCTCCCTGTTCTGCCACAGGCACCTGTGGTCCTCCCTCTGCCCAAATCTCAATGCCTGTTTTCGCCCCCAGTGAGGTAACACACAAGACCTGACCACATTCTTGTGACTGCCCCCAGTAAGCGTGGAGCAGGAGGACATCACAGAGACTGAAACTTTAACTACTCATCACGAGATTTTCCCAAGTTGACGTAGTCAGAACAGTCAGTGTGAGTTTCCATCAAGATTGGTCTCTTTTTTTATTATCTTGCTAAACAAATCTTTCCCACTCCAAATTCTCAGCTATCATAAGATTTTATCTTTAAATTAAATGCTTTATTATTTCTGGAATTTTTTTAATTGGGTGAGATAAGGATATGATTTTATTACTCTCCCTCTATGCTTCTACTACAGCAATTTCCCACCATCACATAACAATAACAACGAAAGTCTATGTTTTCCTGACTTGTGAAGATGTTTCACTCAAAACCAGCTTCCTGGGTGTGCTCTGCTGCTCCTGGACTTGGCTTTCACTCCATTGGTCCACAGTTCCTCTGCAAGTACCACACTGTTGTAATCACTATGTTTTTGCAAAATGATCTGGGGTAGGGCAATTCCTTTTTTTTTTCTTTTCATTTTCAAATTCATTTGAATAACAGATCTGTTAGCTTTGCGTTACTGTATCAAAATACCTGAGAAAGTCGATTTATAAGGAGGAAAAGTTTATTTTGGTTCTCGGTTTCTGAAGTGTCAGTCTGTGATTGCTCACCCCACTGTTGTAGGCAGAACACTGTGGCAGCAGTTCCAGATGGAGCAACGCGCTTACCTAGCATGTTGTAGCAGAGAGAAAAATAGAAAGGGGATAGAGTCCAGGGCATGCTCCCAGTGACCTATCTGCTTCCCCACCTCTACCGGTCCACCACAGCAGCACGGGTGGGGACCAGGACTTTAACACGGGACTTCGGGGGCCGTCTCAGATCCTAAGCATGAAGTTGATATTTACTTTCCATCTGAATACTGGCACCTCTATAACCTGAAGTTTTACATCCAGGAGCAGAATATTTCTTTTTATTTATTTATTCATTTTTTATGGTATTTAATATGTTTAGTGTGATAAAACTTTTTTCTATAAAAGTCCTGTACTTTTCATTACTACTTTGTGATTTTTGAAGTTATGTAAGTTCTGAGCAACTCTGCTAAAATTTAATAGTTCTAATTGTTCCTCGAGTCCCCTATTCATATAAACTTATCATCCGCAAATAATAATTTTTATATTTTGGCTCCCTGCCTTTATCTGTTTTTCTTTGCTACTTCCTTGGCCAGAACCTCTGGTGTTACGCCTAGCAGCAGTAGCAGTAACGTCAAGGATGGCTCCTAAAGTTTTTCTATTAAACACATTTTCACTGTAGATCTTGGACAGTGTCTCGCAGACTGAGAAAGTTCTTTTCAGTTCTTAATTTCCCAAGGTTTTATTGTAAGTGGGCACTGAATTATATTCAATATTTCCTCAGCCTACTGGGAAAACTGTGGCTTTTCTTCCCCCTTTCCCTACTAAAGCAGAGCCATCTCTTGTTCCTGGGGTGAAACCCACTCTGATGTGATAGATTTTTAGTTAGCCTGATATTCATTTAGGTTTTATAGGGCTGTGATTCAACATGATGCCTGCAATTTCCGTTCCTGTAAAATTCGTATCAAGTTTTAGTAGACAGATTTTACAATAAATTGTAAAGAGAATGGACAGTTTTCCCTATTCTGTCTTCTGAAATAACGTTTAAATATAGAAATTATATGATCCACAAAACTATCATGGTCTGAGGGTTTCTGGGGTAATTACCAGCTCTTTACTGAATTTAGAGGTCTGTCTCTTACTGTGGTAACTTCAGTATTTTTTTCTAGGAATGTATTTTATCTAGGTTTTCAAACTGATGTATTTGTTTATAATATTTTTTCTAATGATTATATGTAGTGTTATTTTTTACTTTTTCATTCTATTTTTTTGCTTTTTTGGTACCAGGAATCGAACTCAGTGCCTTGTGCTTACCAGGCGGGCACTGTGCTGCTGAGCTACATCCACGGTCCCTTTCACTCTATATTGTTTTTCATCTTTTATATTTTTTTATCAACAGTCTTGCCAAAGGTCTGCTCACTGTATCCGCCTTTTCAGAGAACCAGCTTTTGGTGGTAGTGTTAAAGAGTTCTCTTCCCCCTTTCCCTTGATCTTAAAAACATTATTCAGAGTAAAATAAAGGCAAGATGATAGCAAACAGTGTGGCAGGCTTTCTTGGAAATGAGGAAATGAAGAGGGGGTGGGTAGGAAGGGGAATAAAGGAACCAAAAATGATCAAGATATGATATATATGTGCAAGTCTCCAAAACAAATGTAACTATTATGCATCACAAACACACACTAATAAAAAATAAAATATTTTCATCTTAATATTATTTCCTTATCTCTTTGAACTAAATCTGTTGTTCTTTTATGATTTTAGAGTTGAGCTTCATGAGTCTGAGTTTAATCATTTTAAATTTTTGTTTTATGATAAATTCAAAGTTATAAATTCTCCTTCCAGTCTTAACATGTTTTCATTGTTATTCTGCTATGTTTTTCTAACTTCCACTATGACTTCCTCTTCACATGTTTTTAAACAGAAATGTTTAAAAATATCTAGACATGTGAGACTTCTATAGCTTTCCATTTACTGCTGTTTCCTAATTTCATTTCTTTGTGGTTTGAGCAAAGATGGAATACATTGATAGGTTCTGTGGCCTGGTCCATGATTAATGTCTGTGACTGTCCCGTGTGATCAGTCTAGTGTCCTTCCTTATCCCTTGCTCATCATTTTCAGAGAGAGATATTAACATTTCAACTATTGGTTGATTTATTCTTCCATTTCAGTTGTTGACCTAGATTTCAAGTTCATATTATAAAATATAGTACATAGGTGGCCACAATTATATCTTTACAAGCATAGAACATCTTTCCCTGCCCTTATATTTGACTTATATTCTATTTTGGTAATATGAAAATTGCTATTCAAGACTTCTTGTTTCAAAATTGCCCAGTTCTTTTTCCATGATCTTTTCAACCTCTTGATTTCATATCAAGCTCATATCATTTAGTATTTGCCTACTCCCTTATCAGTCCCATTTTACAGATATGGAAACTGAGGCTCAAAGAGGTTGTGTGACTTGCAATCACTAGCTATGGTGTGTTGGAGAAGGACAGACCCAGCCTGTACTTTGCACTCTGCCCCACTCACTCCTTGTAAGCAAACCTCACACCTCACTGTGCTTCCTCCTCTGCAGGAGTCTGGCTTAGCAGCGGGTTGCCTTTCTGAGCCCTAGGCCTTACTGGGAAGCCATGCTTTATAGGGCATTCACACACACCCAGAACATTCCATAAACATTTTCTTTTGATTTTGCTAAATCTTTGTAAGTAAAGATATAATTACTCCTACTTTCCATGAGCAGAGGCTCCCAGGCTAGTTACTACAGTGCTTGTTAAGATTTCCCAGGTTCCCCTTATCCCGGCCCTCAAATCTTTTTCTCATCCATTTTTCCCATTTTCCCCAAAGATGGAGTCTTTGAGGTCCATTCCTTAGTGTTTCTCTAACCTATACCTTGTACTTTAAAATTCTGCTTCTCTAGGCCTCAGTTTGCTTCACTGCAAGATGGCATCAATGCTGCCAACTTCACAGTTCTGAGAAGATGCAAGGGGACAAGGTGTGCAAGGCGCCCGGTGCCCTTCCCAGTTCAGGAGTGTTGTGCAGGCAATCTGACATGTTTGACCAAAGGTCCATGCAAGAAAAAATGTCACCTGGGTTGTGTGTCCAATTCTGCCCAGCCCAAAGCCCAGGAAGTTTTGTGCTGAATCTCCTGCTGCCTCTGGCTCTGCACTTTGAGAAACACCAAGAGGAGAACAGAGAACACAGCTAAGTAGTTGAGATGAAGGAAAAGGAATGTGACTGGTCATTTTCCTGGCCTCTGCTGATTGGTTGAGGGGATCTGTGCCCCAGATACAGTCACCCTTGGGTTGGACCCAAAGCCTGCAAAATGCCCATTGGAAACCCTGCCCAATAGATGCACCATAGTAAGGCCTTGCAGGGACCCAAGGAGAGCCATCCTGTGTCTTTCCTTACTGAGGAAATGGAGAGACGGCAGAAAATGAAGGTGGGTGGGTCATCTTCAGACTAAGTCCTACCTAAAGCATCGAGTTTTGTTCCAATTCCTGCAAGGCTGGGAGTCTCTGGGACCAACCCCACACCCTCTACCCAGACAAAGAGCCAGACTGGCAGTGGTTCTCAAAAAGCTGCATACAAAAATCACCTCCAGAAGAGCTCATTAAAATGCAGATTCCTGGCCTGGGCCCTTAAGAGATTCTGATGCAGGAGCACGGGGGCAGGACCTGCATCTTTACCAGGTTCTGGTGGTTGTGATCCTGGTAGAGGGTACAGAAGAATGAGGGACAGCACCCTCCAGGCTAGAGGCTTTTCTCAGGCCCTGGAGAAAGGTGGATCTCCACCCCCTCTTCCCAGGGCTCCTGGCTAGGGCTCCAGAGTCAATGTGAGGCCGCTGCTGTCACTGCTGAGTGACACTGCTATGTCATCAAATTCTCATCATCACGCTGTGGATCTCTGTTCTTTCACCAAGGGACCTCTTGTGGGCCGAGGAGGAAGCTTAGTAACAGAGCATTTGTCTAGTATGTGCAAGGTCCTGGGTTCGATTCCCAGCACCAGAAAAACAGTGTCAACTAAGGGACCTCTTCCCTCAAGAACAAGAGAAAGCAAGACCTTAGAAAGTAACAAAACACGGCATCATGATTTTACCTAGCTCTAGGGCTATTTTTTGTCCTGAAAGGTAAGCCACTCACAACCCAACCAGGCTGCAGAAGCAGTAGGAAGGGTAGCCAAGGGTTAGGGGAGCTGAGTTCCGGTCCTAATTTCCTTCAGCCTCAGCTTTCCCACAGGGATGAGGCTGTTAATCCCTGTTCTGCCTGAATCCACAATCCCACAAGATAATGGACCTGGACATACTTCTAATTAGTTTAGGGCTAGAGACAAATTCAGTACCAAAGAAATGGAGATACTGTACTATTCTGACTGATTTCTCACAAGTGAGAATGTGTAGTCAAAGTAGGCCTGGAAAATCCCAAAGATGACCAAACACATAGTCAGCAACTGGGACCTGAGACCTCTGCCATTCCTCCTGCACTGCCCTCAGGAAAGTCTAAATAGTCTGCAGCCCCATCCACACCTCCCTCAACTAACACTCCTGTTCCTTCATTTGGCCCAAAACCTTCCAGGAAAAGTGTGCTGATACCTTAATGAGAGCAATTTGAGACACTGACAAGGAATGGGTGGTAAAGGGAACTAAACAGATACAAACTGTAAAGCAAGTTCAAGTTCAAGGCAGAATCCTCAGCCAGCAGAGACCACAAAAGAGGCTAAATCAATAGTCTGTCTTTAGGTGATGCTATCTGTGCTTTATTTCCTAAAACCTTTAGGAAAAATGAGGATTGAGAAGCCAAAGTGTTGGCTGCATCCCATCCAGCCAAAGCCTTGTGGGCCCATACAGAAGGCTCTGGGGTGGGGTGGAAATCTTCACAGGAGCTCTGCACCATCAGAACTGCTCAGGAGACAGGGGCCTCCCTGTCACTAGGTAGATTCTGCTCCCTCCCACAGGGAGGGATGGCAGCTTCTGCTGCGGAGTAATAGCATGTACCGACCCACAGATGCAGGGGTATGAGACACACACAGATATGCATGGAAGCACACACACGCATGCATGCACACACATACACACATACCCTGCTGGCTCAAACTGATGTTGCCCTTTCCATGTTTATTTCCATGAGAATTATATACAAATTACCCTAGGACCTCAGGTTGGCCCTGTCTTTCAGAGTGTGCTTTATCAGGAAAATGATCCCTCACCTTCTTTTTTTTTTTTTCCTCCAGATGAAGCAGTCTTTTGCTCTCTTTTTCCCTGTTTTTGGGAGGCAAATATTTAACCATGAAAACTGCGTGCATATCTCCATCTATCCATTAATTTATTTGTTTTTTTTGAGGTAAGCTCTTGCTCTGTAGTTCAGGGTGGCCCCTGAACCCAATGTGTAGCTCAGGCTAGCCTCAAACTTGCAGTGATGGTCCTGTGCCAGCCTCCCAAGTGCTGGGATTATAGGTGTGGACCCCCATGCCCAGCTGAAAACTGCTTTTAATTCCCTTCTGTTTTAAATTACCCTGCTAAAAGCGCTGAAACAATTTGTCAAGCTGTCTAACACTGCTCTGTAACCCACAGGCTTCTTACCAACACACCTCCCTGGCAAACTGCAGAAATCAGCTGGACTGAGCAGAGGAAATGTGAGGTGGTCACCAGTGATGAGAACACCAGGAGCCCAATCCCTTTCTAAGAGGAGTTCAGCACACTCAGAGCAGCTGGGCACTCTGCAGAGTCAGCAGGGCCTGGGTGATAATGGTAAGCTGCCAGAGAGATCAATGATCTGGTTAGGTTTCATTGTACCTATGGGTTGAACAAACTTTTTTTGCTTACCCAACTAATAAAGGCCCAAAAGTAATAATATTCAGAGATGGCAAGGCCACCATAGTCTTTTACAATGTTTACACTTTTTTGATGTTTCAGTTTAACTTCCAGGAATCTATACTATGGAAATTCAACAACGTAAACCGAGATTCATACGGCAGACATTCACTGCACCATTCATTTAGCATTACTGGGGTCCGACAATGCAGGAGGCACCGTGCTCGGAGCCAAGGATGCAGAAATGAACAAGCAAGCATGCCACGTCTTAAAAGTACAGCCAGCCCAGAAGAAAAGCAAGGCATAAAAATCAGTGGGTACAAATCAGGATGGGAAGCTGTGTGATAAGAGATGTGTGCTAGGGCTCCCTGGGCGCCTGAGCAGAAAGGCTTGCAGGATGAGTCAGCAGACCCAGCCCAGCCACTGAGGAGAAATTCCAGACAGAATGGAACCACCACCCAGTCAGCCAGCCATGCAGAGGGAAAACCTGCAAATGCCTGAAAGAATCAATGTTAACAAAAAAGGTTAACTCATTAAAATATGTTCACATCAAAGATAACATTGTTAAAAAGGTATTTGATAAACCTTTATAATATAATGTTAGGAATGTTAAAAAAAAGGAAAGGGAACAGAAGGGGGAAAGGTACAACTTTAAAAATAAAGCAATTTTTATACATCTATGTTCAGGAAGCACAGTCAAACATAACCATGCATCTCTGGGTAGAAGAATCATAAATCTTTATTCCCACTTTGTGTTTCAGGCCATTTCTCAATTTTTTAGAGGGGGAATACACTACTTTCATAACTGGAAAAATCAAATTTTAATCAGTTTATAAGTAGTTATGTAAAGGGGGAAAAAAAAGTAAATACAACATGGACAAAGAAATAGAGTGGTGATTCCAGGGTTATATGATATGCTATGCCCAGAGAAGTTTCTGGGCTTGTTGCTCAAGTGGCCCATGGACACACAGCTCATGGCATGCTGGCTCGATGGGGGCTCTCTTGCCCTCCTGCACATGTAGGGCTTGTAGGAGCTGGGCCCTTGGTCCCTATGTGGCCGAGGGAATAAAGGTTCTTATCCCTGGCTTTTTATAGGGCCTGTTAAAAAAAATGTTGCTCTGTCCCTATCACGAGTTCCAACAGGGCAGAAACCCATGTCAAACCCCTCCTGAGTATTTACTGAGGGGAAGACAAAAAGGAAGCCAATGGCCTGAAGCACAGGTCAACACTTTGTGCTGTAAGCTCTAGGTCTCCTGCAAGTTGCTGGGAGAAGGAACTCTGATGGAAGGGTGGCAGAGGACAGTGGTGAGGAAGGAAAGGGCACAGCCAGGCCCTTGCTCCCCAACATAGTTGGGTCATGGCCCTCACAGATCATGATGGGGAGGCTTGCACCTCCCAAAGGCTCCCCCAGAAATTCCCAAAGGTATATCCTACAGAAATGCAGCCTCTGCTGCTACCAAGGCTCTGAGCCAGGAGTCAAAAGAAGCCAGTGGTCAGCTCTCCACACCTGGCCCACTGGGGAGGGGCTGCAACACAGGCAAAGGACAGGACTGTCCTCACACTTGTCCTTGATCCTCCTCATTACTTGGGTCCTCAGGCCCCAAGCCTGCAGGAAAGGTTGCTCTGGGTGCTCCTGTCCCAGGAAGTTTGGGCACTTGTACAAGAGGTGACAGGCAGGAGAGTTTGGGTACTACGAACTGCTGTCCTGGAATCTGCATACCCTAAGAAAAATGATGAGCTCCTGTGACCTATGGAAAATTTGAATAACACCACACTGCCTCTTCTTCCAAGAAGGCTTCCTGGGTTGCTTCCAGTCTGGGTTAGGTGCCCTCCCTAAGCTGCTCGGCATCTTGAACTGCCACCTCCACTGCCAAATGCCATCTCAGAAAAGCCTCTCCTTATGAGCCTGAGTCCCCACCCTGCTTGCCAGGTCCCAGAGGGAGTGTGTCACTCAGGTCCATGGCCCCACCTGCAACACCATGCCTCCCACATCGCAACCCTCCACGAGTGTTTGCTGGCTGAGTATAGGAATGAACACACAGATGTCTAAGATCCCTATGCTGGGCTTGGAGTGAAAAAAGCCTGCACTCTCATTGCCCAATCTTGGTGCAAGACATGATAAATCCATAAATCATCACTAAGACACGGGGCAGAAACCGAAGGGCATGACTAAAACCTGCCTGCCTCTTTCTTCCTGTGCGGAGGCCTGATGCCGAGCCAACTGCAATGACCCAGAGCTGCAGGAACCTCAGGTAAAGCACTTCCCTCCAGCCCCAAGTGACTCCCAACTAGTCCTGATGTTTAAAACCAAGTTTCATGGCACCAGCCCAAAGGAGTTCTTTGATCTTATTTGAGGGTACTCAGAGAGAGCTCTAAGTCATCGCAGTATTTAATTCCTCTCATGGACACAAGCACCTATACAGGACAGACCATGGGAACCATCTGTGCTGCTCACCAAGAACGCTAGACCTGAAGCACCCGCAAAGCAGCCAGCCTGAGTGACTTGCGGGAGGCTCACGGGGGATAATCCCAGGGTGCTGCCAGTGTCTCCGGGCATCTGCTGCTCTGTGTCAGCAGTTGGTGGTTTCTGTGTGCTCGCCTTGGCCAGCCTCCCCTCCCACAGCCAGTTAGATGGGACATGAGTAGAAAGGCTGGGAAATGAGTCGTGGGGTGGGGACAGGACTGACTTGGCACTGGCTGAGGAGGGTCAGCTTCTGTGATTACAGCAGCTCCAAAAACTTCATCTTCAGAGAGC
>PVJX010036097.1:0-17804 GCA_004027295.1 Dolichotis patagonum
AAAAAAAAAGAAAAGAAAGGAAAAACAAAAACAGATAGCAAACTGGGTTTGGCCTCCAGACCATAGTTAGCTGAAGTGATCATCTCCAGTATCTTTCCAAATGTCATCATTACCAAATGACTTCTGTTTCCTCAAGAACACCACATTCTCTTATTTTACCTTGCTGTCAGCCATGCTGTGACGCTGTGTACAGTATTCTACGCACAGTTATGTCCCTGACTCCCTCTTCATTGGTCCAGCAAATCCTAAACTATAGCTCAAGTGTGTGAGGTGGTCTCCAAGTCCCCAGGGCAGATGTAGGTAAAATCCCTTGTGTGTGTACACACTGGCACTATGGCACCCACCACAGCAGACTGCAGTGGTCACCAAGTTATCTCTCTCCTGGAAGAGGCAGCCCTGGTTGTCAGGGACCATGACCTTTTATCTCTTTGTGACCACCGCCTCACTCTGAGCCTGGCGTTCAGTGTGTGTGATAACCGTTGCCTTCAACTATAGGACTGTCTTCCTTCACTCCGGTTGCTAAGCAGTTTTCTCCTCAGGCACATACAGAAGAAATGCTACACAAATACCTATGCAATAAATCTGAGTGAATGTATCATTTTAACTAATACATAACTAATAAGTCAGTGTATAAATGAATGTGTGATTAACCTCCACATCTACTCTCCCAGTGGGGCCCTTGCACGTTTTCCATCTGTTTCACACACACCGAAGGCTCGGAGGTCAGCCCACAAGCTCCCTGTGGGAGGGGCTGGGTCTCAGTTATCACTGAATGAATAAATGAATTATACACCGTACTTTCTCTTCCCCAGCAATGGTAATATGGCCAGAGCCAGATTTTAAGGAAAGGCTGCTGGGCGGGAGGCCTGAACGGAAATGGTAGGGTGCTAAATTCAGTGTCACGCTGACAGGGCAACATCTCCAAACCAAGTGGCCTTTGGTCATCTCAATGGTCAGTCCTGGCTGAGACAATGGCTCAGTGCCCAAAGGCTCAGCTCCTGACTGTCCCTCTCTTTTCCTGTCGCTTTGCTTCCCAATTCTCCCTGGCCCTCCCAGGACTTCCTGAAGTGTTCCCAGCAGGCTCACACCGGCTGGGTTTATTTTTCTTTCCTTTCTGGAATGGGCTGTCTGCAGACAGAGCCGATGAGCTATTTAGAGCTCACCAGAGACCTTGGGGCTTCATAGGGCTCCAAGAATATCTCTCTTTAAAAAAAATCCATTGGGAGGAGCAAGTTGGCATGCAAATTAGGGCTTATACTAGCCAAGAGGGCAGCTAGTGTGAGACACTGGCAAATTCAAGGCCTCCAGCTCTCTGGCAAGTGCATGCGCACGCACTCTCACCACAAAACAACTTACGCCCATATACAAACAATGAAGAAAAATAAATTGATTAAGCCCTGATATCCAGCTTCTTAACCAAAATCTCTTACATGGTTTTCAGACCTATTAATGAAAAACTTCATGAAGCTAAAGCAAATTCAACATTCTTCCCTTTTTTGGTTCTATTTCTTGTCCGGCTATGGAAGCATCATAGGGACTGCAGCCCAAGGGGCCTCCGGGCACAGCCAGTCCCCTCACCTCCCTGCCTTCACAAGACAGTCAGGAAAGGTAAAAGAAAAATCACAAGTGACCAAGAATAGGCAGACTACAAGGGGTACAGACATCCTGGCTTTCTACACTTTGGTCTGGCCTGGCACAGCCATCCACAACCTCGGGGTGACTGCAAAATGGCAGCCAGGACAGCGCAGCCCCCCATACAGTGCCTTTGCCTCTGCCCATTGGGCTCCTGGCTCCCACAGGCAGGTGGCCCTCCAGACAAGGGCCAAAGGACAGCAGTCTCTGCAAACTCCCGCCCCTCTGTCCCAAGTCCCCTTCCCACACACTGGTCTCTTCTTGCTCATAGTTTTGCCTATTCATAAATCTCTGTCACATCATGAACTGGACTATGGAGACCACGCTCCTGGCAGCCCTTGCAGGACATGCGTGCCTGGCCAGGTACAGAGACCTGAGCAACCTGAGTGGACTCACAAGGTTGCCAAGGTCGGCCTTGGTCCACCCAAATAGCCAGACCATTGAGGGAGCCTGAGAGAGACGGGCGGTGCTCCCTGTGCTATGTGAGGGCTTCACAGTGCACCCGACGAGGACGCAGCACAGGATGGCACAGGAGCCTGCAACCCCAGGATGCACCACATAGTGCCCACTAAGTCACACCCAGACAGCATTAAGCCAGCCCTCGAGTGCTGCTCTGATGCATCACCTAGAGAGGCCCAGCTTTCACCCGCAACCCACTCTCCTCATCCCAAACTAAATACTCAGGCCTGGGATTTCTAAGTGACAGCAGTACAGCTTAGGAGGCAACGTGGTGCATGAGCTTCCAACCACTAGCAAGAATATCACATATACAGACCTGATGGAATGAAAGTCAAGGGCCCCAGCACGCTGGAGGCTACAGCAGGAAGGATACCAAGTTTGAGGCCCCCTGAGGGAGACCTTGGCTCAAAACATAAAATTAAAGACAAAAGAGCTAGGGATGTACTTAGTACGGTAAAGACCCCGGATTCAGTCTCTAGGATCACCACACACACACACATACACACACACACACACACAATTTTTAAGTGTTCCTGGGTATAGTGGCACATGCCTGTAACCCTAGCTATTGAAAAGGATGAGGGGCAGGAGGATCACAAGCTCAAACCCAACCTGGGCAACTTAGTAAGACTATGTCTCAAAATTTAAAAAAAAGAAAGAAAAAAAAAGAGAAAGAAAAAAAGAAAGAAAGGGCTACAGCTCAGCACTGCCTGGGCTCCATCCCCAGTATCACAACAACTAAATAAAGTAGCTACTACTAAACCTGGGAAAAGCCAAAGATCTAAAAATTGTCACATCAGGTATAGTGGTGCACGCCTGCAATCCTAGCTAGCACTTGGGAAAATGAGGCAGGAGGATTACCTTAAGTTCAAGGTCAGCCTGGGCTACATAGTGAGCTCAAGGGCAGCCTGAACTACATAGCAAGACCCTGCCTCAAAAAACCTAAACAATAAATATAATTTTGTCTTCCTTAAGAGCAAATGCTAACTTTTTCAACCCAAAACCAGTACTGTTTGGTTTCCTTTAGTTGGTAGGGAACAGTTTTTTTATCTACTGTTGTAACATATATATCATGTAAACGCAAGAATACATACTCAGTTTAAAAAAACAAAATCAACACCAATCAGACTAAGAAATAATGTGACCTTAGAAATTCTGTGCTCTTTCTTCATTACATTAATCTCTTTCCTCCTAAAGAGAACCATTCCCTGATTTCATTATTCCTGTCTGTTTTCAGAATGGGTTTTGTTTTGTTTGGGTACTTACTATGGTACTTACTTGGGTACTTTACTATAGATACCTACACAGGTACTTACTATGTTGTTCTGGCTAGTCCTTAAGTTCCGACCTCAAGCAATCTTTCTGCCTCAGCCTCCCAAGTAGTTAGGCCTATAGGTACATGCCACTGCATCTAGCTCTCCTATACATATTTATATTTACAGTTTTAGCACCTATGAAGATATCCATTTAAAAATGTATCACTTAATTCTGCATTTTAATTAATGTTTTTTTTTTTTTTGGAGACAGGGTCTTTCTATGTAGTTCAAGTTGGCCCTAAACTCACTACATAGACTAGGCTGGCCTTGAGCTCATGGCAATCCTCCTGCCTCAGCCTCCTGAGTGCTCAAAGTATGCACCATCAGGCCCAGCTACATTTTTAAACTTTACATAACAGCATCATACTATACATGTTTTTCTTTTTTTTTTTTTTTTTTTTTTTTTTTTTTTTTTTTTTGGTACCGGGGTTCAAACTCACGACCTTGTGCTTGCCAGGCAGGCGCTTAAGCCACTGAGCTAAATCCCCGGCCCAACTATACATGTTTTTCCACGATCTGCTTCTCTTGCTCAACGTTATGTTTCTGAGTATTCCACCAGAGGAGCAGAAGACAAGCTAGGATAGTAGCTCTGAAGTCCGCCAGACCCTCTGACTGCAAAGAAACACATACCCCATGAGCTGTGTCGCAATCCCGCACTGGCTTCCAAGAGGCACAGCACAGAGGAAAACAGTTACAGGCGTTTCACCTGATTGTTCTCCAGGAACATGGCCAGGATCCCACCAAGTCTGGGGGGCCGAGGCCTTGCTGGAGCAAGCAGACAGTGGTGGTGCCACGCAGACGCACCCCTCAGCATAACCGCTTCCCAGTTCCAGCTCCACAGCTCCACACGACAGCAAAAGGGGAGTGGAGGAGCCGCTTCAACACCACAGCCTCCCCTTCAGGGCACAGCAACACCTTCGTCTGATCATGATGACCAGCATCCAGGTCCAAGGAAAACCCACCCTTCAGATGGCAAAAGCGAAACACTTAGTGTCACAGGCAGCAGGCCGAAGCCCACCACGCACTGCCCCGGGAAGCCGGGGGCAGCGAGGACTGACTGCCCTTGAGTCTTGAAGGTTCAATTCTCTACCTCCCGACCACTGATCTTGAAAACTGGATCCACTGTACCTCACTTCTTAGGTTTTGGGGGTTACAGGAAGTGATGCTGCACACAACAGTCTAGACATGAGGAAAAGCCATGGCCACCTTCACTGAGTCACTCTCAGCATGTGACCCTCAAAGTGACTCAGTTTACGCCTACAGGTAACATCTCCTTCCTACACTTCAGAAAACTGAGGCTCCGAGAGGTTTTGTGACTTCTCCAGTATCACACAGCAAGTAAATGGCAGGCCAGGCTTTGATTCGTCTTCTGATTCCAAAGCCCTACACTGTTACCCAGCAGACCAGCTGCAGCAGTATGTGTGCAGGTGACCCTCACACACATACAAGGGGCTCCCTTAGGTTCCGCTGCACAGATCTGCGTGGATACAGGACAAACACCTGGATGGCAGAGGCCTGGGAAAGCACGGAGCTCTGTGTACTCAAGAGCTTGGCTCACTGAGAGGGTGCGGGAAGGCGCTGTGCCCACAGTGAACCAGCACTGAACATCTACCGTAGGGGGTGGGCAAAAGCGCATCCCATTTTCTGCTGAGGTCTGACTGCTATTTTAAGAGAACAGAGGACAGCAAACAAGGGTTTTCAGGATTTAGAAATTTCAAGGTTGATCAACTTGATAAACTCAGAGCCTAATAAACAAGTCAAGAGTTTAGGCCCAAACTGTCAAAAGCGAGACTCTGCCCTTCCTGCCCCGCACTAAGTGACATCAGCGTGTGTGACACACACTTTCCAAGTCCAGATAAAAGACCAAGATAGCGGTTACGAAACACCAACACTGAGCAGGGTTCACTCTGAGGAGAGCGGACGCTGAAGCGTTTCTTGCCCCTAGCTGGCCCCCGCTACTCCCTCCAGCTCTGCACCATGCTTTCGCTGACACAGGACTAGCCAGTCACACTGTCAGTCCCAGTCCTGTCCCACCTGACAACTGACCCCATCTTGCAAGCCATCTAGCAAGTCACAAGAAATACAACTGCTCTTCAGGTATCATGTGTCACCTCTGCAGAGACTCTCAGAGAAGACAGCAGGGAAATGGACCTCAGTTTCCAGTGGTGCTATGGACAAGAGATCCAAACCTCTACCCTCTCTGCCTTCCATACCTCCCAACCTCTGCCACCTATAAACCCGTGAATGAGCAAATCCAGAGAAGCCGACAGCTGCCCTTGCAGGGACCTGCCATGAGCCTGTGGGGGCTGATATCAGGCTCCATCATTCAGAGAATTGTACCTCACTCCCTAGGATTTGTGAGGATTTTTACCAGTTACCCTTTCTTGGCAGATGATAAACATTTATGAACTATATGTATAGAATTCCGTTCCTGAAACTGTCTGGAATTTTGTACTCTCTAATAAGCATTAAGGAAAGAAGCAATCCCCTCCCTCATCTCTGAGTCTAACACATTTAAAGCTATCCTCCTGCCTAGGAACTCAACTGCTTTGCCTTGAACATGAATCCTACCATTAATACAGGCATAAGATGGGAATTGCAATAGATAATATGACATCACTTGTAAGATGAATGACAAACAAAATATAACTTAGACTTTAAGCAGAGAAGGTTTTAACCAACACTCCAAAGGGACAACCAATCACTCCCAAACGTAGATATGCAGTCAGAATCTTTCACAAGCAACTCTGCTATGAGCACGTCTATGTATATCCTAGAAGGATAACTGCAGTCGACAGTTATCCTTCCCTATAAACGGCCCCTTACCTATAAAAAAGCAGACACATTCTCTAATCAACAGGTGCTTTTATCCAAACAACCAATCTTTATCAGGGAACCACTGACCCTTCTAAGAACCCTGAGTTCTATACTCCCCTCTGGAACCCCTTAGCATAGTTAAGCAGTTGTAAGATCTCTGAAATGTGCAGTAGTTTCTAACATAAGTTTCATGACACTTCTTAACCTATTTTCAGTAGCTTCAAGCATGGTCACAGTGCCTCATCAACAGCAGGGGTCTTACCGAGATCTCCCACCAAAGCAGTTTGTGCTGGTCGGTGGGTGCCGGGTCTCTGAAGCTACACTTGACCCGCTGGACTCTCTCGAAGGCAGCTGTGATCCTAGAAACGGCATCAATCGTAAGGGCAGAAATGTTAAGAGGTGGATACCAAGCCCAGAGCTTTGTATAGTAGAGTCACCCTCCAGGTACAGACATCTCACCAGCTACAGTCACTGGCATGAGAAGGAGTAAGGACAAACGTGGGATCTGATTCACACAATAACACAGGGTGCTTAAGCTCAAGAAACTGCTCCTCTTCTCCAAGACAGTCAAGAACATCCATGGCACTAACAAGGAGACTGTCTCATACATCACAGGAACTTCAGCCTCGCAAGTGTGAAATCAGTTGCTAACATGCAAAGTGGGCACAAGGAATGGGGACATTACTCCATAGTGCATACAACTCTTTTTAAAATCATAGGCAGTCGGGTGGTCCATGCCTGTAAGCCCTGCACCTGGGAAGCTAAGGCAGGAGAATCACAAATTCAAGCCTGGCCTGAGAAACTTGGTAACCTAGCAAGACTCTGGCTTTAAAACAAAACAAAAAATTTTAAAGAATTGGAGATGTCACTCAAGCCAAAGGTCCAGGTTCAATTCCTGTACTGCAAAAATAAAAATGATAATATAGGAGCTGGGGATTTAGCTCAGTAGCTTAAGCGCCTGCCTGGCAAGCGCAAGGTTGTAAGTTTGATCCCTGGTACAAAAAAAAGATAATATAAAAGGCCTAATCACACCATGACACTTTTTTACCAAAAGCCCTTCAACAGCTTTCTGCTTCTCAGAATGAAGTTTGATACTCTTACCATGACGTCCAGGCAGCACGATCTGAGAGCAGACCTGCCTCACTGGCCTCGTATCTGCCTCCTTCCTGCCTCCCTGGATCTAGGCATCTCTGTTTTCCACAGCCCCAGCTTGGCCTGTCTAAACTCCTAGTGGCCATACCACAGCTTCCTCAGAGGACCCTTTGCTGACGCCTGGACTTAGGTGAGATCCTCCAGGACAGGAATCTCAGACCACTGTTCTTTTCCTTCCGAGCTTCTGTCACAAGCACAGTTATGTCACTATTTTTACTTGCTCATTTGATGTCTAGCTTCTCATGCCCCCACCAGGGAGGTTATGGACTTCGAGGCATGGAAATCGCGTGACAGCTGCCCACCGCTCCAGCTAGCACTGCATGAAGAGCTGTCCAGTTCCGCTTGTTGTGGTGAAGGAGGGAAGGTGCATGTTCTTCTCCCTGCACCAAAAGGTCCCCAAGGGCTGACCAACCCCCTAAAGGGATTCTGGTCAGCAGTCAAGGTTCACCCAGTCACTGAGATGCCACCCAACTGTCCCTGAATTAGAATGCAAATTTCACCCTTTTGAGGCTGCTTTAGGGCCTGACAAGTGTCACAGTTACAGCACATCTAACAAAAAACATTTAATAGGAAAAAATAGGGAGAAACCCAACTCATTTCAGACCTCAGATTTAGGAAATAATTTCCTGTTCCACTGAAAGGTGAATAATTTCAGACTAGGCCAAAGAAACAAACTATCAGCTTTCAGGATAGAGCAGAGGACACTCTCCAACTTCCCTGCCGTGGCCTGCTTTTTGCCAGGGTGCATCTCTACAGGATGTAGTTCCCTGCCCAGCCAGTGCTACCACCTAACACACTCCTTCAGCTGTTTCGGGAGAGGAACCACGGGCCAAAGTCACATTCGCTAATGAGGTTTCTTTTCCAAAGCCTGTGAGTGATGAAAAGATGTTTTTCTCTGCTTTCAACACAACCAATAAGATACAAAGATGTGACACTTATCTTAGTCCTTGGTCAGAAAACAGCACTTGAAAAATTCCGTGGGGATTTTGGCCTGGAAGACTCGGGGACGGCTGCCGGCTAAGCAGTACCCAAACTAAGAGGCCTCATAGGTGAGCAAGCTCGCAGCACCCCCTGCCCCTGCCCCACCCTGCCCACCCCGCCCTGGCCCTGCATGGCCCTGGGGAGCAGGGCGCCACTCACCATCTGTCACGGCACTGCCATTAGGCACACTTCCCACGTCAACAGAGGGCCCGTCCAGGAAAATCGTCAGCTCTCCGCCTGACACAACACTGCCTTTGTTCTCTGTCTGCAGGTTCAGGGTCAGCTGCGTGTTCTCCACTGTGGGGTACAAAATGCAACACGGGTGGACTGAATCAAATGCATCCCAAGTTCTGAGTCTGGATGCTAGGAGCTCCCATTTCACCTACTCTGCACCTCCGGTAACACCTGCCTGTGTCTTCCAATCTGTCTCGTGGTAGGAAAAAAAAACAATGGGAAGGAATGTGTCTAACGGTGATTGTCGTCGTGTGAGGCAGTAGGAAAGAGCTGCTCTTATTTTATTCACTAGGTTAGGCGCAGGACTGTGAGAAAAAGGGGCATTAACGGTGTACAGAAGGTGACACTGGTTGCATAGAATCCCCAAAACCCACAGGAAGAATAAAAAGAAGAGGAACAAGTCAAGATTCCCAATAAAATGCCAGCAGAAGTCCTCTGTAGAGGAGGACTGCAGAGGTTTACTCTCTTCTTAACTGAGTTAAAGGTATTTCTTGCAGCAGACGTGGTGGTGAACACGGCTGAGGTAGGAAGTTCGGTGTGAATTCAGGGCCAGCCTAAAGTGCATAGCAAGATTGTGTCTCAGACAAACAAGGTACTTCTTGTTTTGTTTTGGTGCGAGGAATCAAGCCCAGGGCTAAACTTCTGCTCCACCTCTAGCTACACCCTCAACCCCCCAAAATAGTCTCAAAATGTTTAATCCTGCCAGATACTGCCGTGCACATCTGGAATCCCAGGTATTTGGAAAGCTAAGGAAGGGCAGTCACAGCCAACCTGGGCAACACGATGAGAGGCTGTATCAAAAAACGACAAAAACAAACGGGGGAAAAAAAGACTTTAATCCCACAAATGCATCGTTTTGAAATATAAGGGGTCCTTTTAAGACCATCAAAACTTACTACCAGCAAGTTAGCCCCATCAGTACTGTAAAAAGACAGCAGGCAGGCCAGGAATTTAGCCCAGCAGCATAAGGTCCTGCCTGGCAAGCTCAAGGTTGTGAGTTCGATCCTTGGTACTGGGGGGAAAAAAAAGAAAAGAAAAAGAGACCAGGTAACATCCGGCTGTGTGACTACAGTGAGACTGGGCTCACCAGACCACAAAGCAGATTCAGCCTGGCAGCAGGTAAGAAGAAGCGGGCAGCCCTCACAGGAGAGGCAGCAGCATGAACCCTGAAACCAGGGCAGGCCGGAGACTTGCCACTGAGCCTGGCCACGCTACAGTTTCCATCCAGGTAATGCTCTGCCCTGCCAACGCTTCCACCTGCGCAGCTCAGCCAGTGAGGAGCACGGCCTCCAGTCAGGGCCCAGCGGTTCTGAGCCCCCCACCTCCCACCCGGTGCCTGCCAGCACCTTACAAACCAGGGAAGCACCTCAGGTCGAACTTCTCTCCTCCCCTACCCCATACCCAATCCACTACTTTGTTTTCCTTCTCCGTTGCGGCTGTATCACTAGAAGGTCCCTTACCTGTTTTCTATACAAGGCAGGGTATTATAATAAGTGTTTCCATCAGCACTAAGGCAAATTTGAGTTCTTTCGAGGGATCACCTCCTTCACATCACTCCCCCACTCCAATAACAAGCCAGCTTCAAATCTAAGAAACAAAAAGCTGGGCATGGTGCACACACCTGTATACCTGTGATCCCAGCACTGGGGAAGCTGAGGCAGGAAGATCACTGTGACTTCAAGGCCATCTTGAACTATACAGTAAGGCTTTTCTCAAAAAAACGAAACGAAACGAAATGAAACGAAAGGAAAAAGAAATTGCTTTTCAAGAACTTCACAAAAAACAATTCATCCTTTCCGTGAGCCATGCAGGTCCTGGGAGGAGAAACAAGAGGTACTCCCTACCCAAAAAGCCACTAGCTGATTCAGAGGACAGGCTGCATTGATAGCAAGTAAGGTACAAAAACAACTCAATGCTTGTATTGTTTGATTGACTTTGCAGGTCTAAGGCTGGTACTCAGAACATCTACTAAGAGGATAACAATATGCAGTATAGCAACTATGGGGGATTTCCTTCTGTCTTATTTTTGAAATCTAATATTGTTGTTTTGTTTTGTTCCATTTCATTGTTGTGCTTTATTTAATGTTCTGTTTTGACTGGTTTCATTCTATTCTGTTTTGTTTGATTTTATTACATCTGATGGCATGAGCAGCAATTTTGAAGATAACAAGCAGCGTTACGGTAGCCATTGTTAATTTCCTATTGTCCTGTTTTGAAATCCCATATCACTTTCACTGTTTTGTTTTGATTGGCTTTTTGTTTTATTTTGTTTGATTTTCTTTATAGTATGCTTTCACTAAATGCCCATTGACTGGAGAATGGGTAAAAAGATGTGGTACTTTTATACAATGGAGTACTACTCAGCCATAAAAGAGGATAAACTGGAGACTTTTATAGGTAAATGGATGCAATTTGAGACCATATTCTATAAGTGAAATAAATTAGACACACATATGTAAACATCATGTTGTCTCACTCGTGTGAAAAGCTGAAAGAAACATCATGCATATGTGTATATATACATATGCATGTATATATACACGTATATAAAAAGATAGTTAAGATAATTATACTACTGATTTCTCTGAGGTCATTGAAAAGAAAGATTTGTGCTGGTACTGTTCAGACAATTGAATGCAGATGTCTTGTGCTGTGGGTAAATGATTTGGGGATGACATTGCACAATGTATGTAGTCTCGCCAGGGATTTAGCTTAGTGGCTTAAGCGCCTGCCTGGCAAGCGCGAGGTCATGAGTTCGATCCCCGGTACCAAAAAAAAAAAAAAAACAATGTATGTAGTCTTCCCACTCCTATTTCCAGGTGAGATGTAGCACCTAAGTCTCTGGCAACACACCTATTATCTTCCTGTTCTTCAGTCTAGAAAAAGACTGAAGAATTTCTCTTGGTCTGATTTATTCATTTTATGTTGCTCTTGACCTTTCTGAGGCTTTTTGGGGGGGTGGGGATTGTGGCAACAAACTCAGAATCTTTCAGGGTAGCCACACAGCTGTCAGGGGGTAAACTGTCTTATCTTGCTTCTAGGACACCCCTGAAGATGCCGAGCCTTCGGGCTTGCTTCCCTTCTCCTGTGTCAAAGCCCACCGTTTTCAAAAGGATACATCATGCATCCCCCAACCCTGGAGGACGATGGCACCTAACAGCAAGATGGTGGACCCCAAAGCTGCCGGCCTTACCCCCAAGACAGTCACACTACCACAGTCCTCTGACACAATCTGCAGGTCCAACCTGAACTTTTCTCCCCAGGTCTCACCCCAAGGCTCCAACCTGGCCCAGCAGAGTTCTTGCAGCCTCAGGGGCTCAGAGGCCACCCTACATGTCTTGGAGAACATTTTACCTTCAAGGACACTTTACCTGGGGCAAGACAGGCATCTGTTCTCTTTGAACTTCTGAGAACATAACCATCCACTGTTTTATTCACCAAAAGGGGAGATCCAGAGAGACCCAGGCCATCATGACCACAGCCAAGCTATCAAAGTTGGCATCACTAAGAACATGGCACCCGATGGCTTGTAGTATGACGCACACATCACTCCTCCAGTCTGCTTGTTCAAGGCGTTTTACCTCAATCTAATCAAGCTTCTACATCTATTTTCAAGGTCACGTGAACTAAGGGGCAGAGAAACAGACAAAATGACACCGTGAGACAAGCAGACAAATTCAGGGTGTAGAACACCTCCAGGCTAACTCTTCTGGACTCCTGAAAAAGTCGGTGGCATTAAATACACTTTTATTTCTTAAAAAGGGAGAGGCAGAGAGACTCTTCTAGAGTTAAGAAATACAACCAACAAATGCCATGCGAGAATTTTTACTAAACCTTCTTTTGAAATATATATTCTTAGGACAACTGAAGAAATTTGCATACAAACTAGCTATTAGCTGTTATTTGAAACTATTGCTAATTTTATGTTCAAAAACAATACTACGGTTTTTATATAAGAACATTCTCATTCTTGGAAGATGCAAGATATTATAACACTATTTGCACTTATTCCCAAGTGGTTGTTATAGAATAGGCTGAAGATTTTAGAAATAAAGGGTCCTGATATCTTCCATTTACCCTCAAATAGTTCCAGTTTAAAACAAACTACACAGAGCCACACACTCACACATAGAGATAAGATAAAACAGATGTGGCAGAATGTTAAGTGTGGAATCTAGGGGTGGGCATGTGGGTGTTCACCACACCAGACTTTCAATACTCCTGTATGTTTGCAAATTTCATAATAAACAATTGGAAAAGTATTTTTTTTAATTGGCAGGGCTATTAAAAAATTAAACCTCTGAGAACAGAACACCCTGTTATTCTCCTTAAAAAAAAAACAAAAAAAAAAAAAAACCTGAGCCCAGGGAGCCTACAATGCATAATAGGTCTAAAGAAACCATTAGGTAATTGAGTGACAGACGTGAGCGCACAGGAGGCTGAAGACCAAGTGCGGCTGGAAAACATATCCTGGAATCTCAGTTATAAATAGCAAGCCCAGCCACCTCACCTCTGGGCCCACTGGTTGAATACAGCTGCACAGACGACTCTACAAAGGCCCTTTCTCCTCCTGCACGTCTTCTTGAGGTGCTGCTCAAAAATCAAGACACAGGCCCTGGGGGTGCGGTGCAGTGATGGAGCATGTGCCAGGCATGTGTGAGGCCCCAGGTTCCATCCCCAGCACCAAGGGAAAAAAAGACAGAAAGAAACTCATGAATGAGGGCAGTTTCCACAACCGGAACAGGACCTGGTGCAGGAAGTTCACCTCAGTAGGCCTTGCTCCAGCTGGATTCTTACAGCTTTAGGAAGTACACTGAGCACTTACTATTTTACAGTCACTGTGAATCTGCAGGAACAAGTCAGGCTAAAATCTGTGCTCCTGGAGCACTCAGTATATTGTAATTGGAAGGAAATAAACAGGAAAAAAAAACCAAAATGTTTAATTTGTTGGAAGGTGGCAAGTGGAACAGGAAAAAATGAAACAAGGCAAGACGATGTAAGTGAGGCATGGTAGCACAAGCCTGTAATCCTCTAGTCTCAGCATTCAGGAGGCTGAGGCAAGACGACTGCAATTACAAGGCCAGACTGGACTAAATAGCAAGACCCTGTCTCAAAAATAAAGAAGGGTCAGGCATGGTGGTACATGCCTGTAACCCCAGCACTCAGAAGGCTGAGGCAGGAGGATCACCATGAGTTCAAGGCCAGCCTGGGCTACAGTAAGTCCAAGGCTAGCCTGAACTGCATAATGAGACCCTGTCTCAAAAAAAAAAAAAAATTTAAATTAAATTGAAAAAATAAAGAGGGAAGTAAGAAAGAAAGTTAGCTAGGTGGTTTGGCATGGAAAAGTCTCATTAGGAAGTGATAAGTAAGTAAAAGACAAAGAGCTCTGTGAAAGCACACTTGCCTGTTAGAAACAGCAGGGAGGCCCGTGCAGCTGGAGCAAAGTGTAAGAACAGAGGAGCAGAGCAGGAGGTGAGGGCAGGAGGCAACTGGAGCCCATGAGCAAGGCCCCGGCGCCCTTGCCAGGCCTTTGGCGTTCATTCTGCCCCACACGGGGTTTTGAATAAGGAAGTGACACAGCTCCTATCGCAGCACAATCAGCACAATCGCTCTGGCTGCAGCCGAAGCCAGGGCTGAAGTAGATGAGACCAGGAGGATGGCGGCAATGATGCCAGAGACAGGAAATGTCGGCCTAGGCCTATTTTCCAGGAATACAGTGCCCTTGGCCTCCTCTCTGGGATGTGTTAGAAAAGAGCCCCCAAAAAACACACAAGCAGGCCCACAGGTCCACCGGCCTCTGAGAATCAGTTTTAGACAAATAACAAGCAGGGGTTGCAAAAAATGGCCAAGTGAGAGCACGGCTGGAGGGAGTCAGATTCAGCTGGGGCCAAAAGGAACATATATAATGAAAATACTCCATTGCTACATATGTCAGTTCCACCCAGGGAGCCAAAGGCCTCAGCCCCGCCTGAGCCCATGCCAGTTTGGGCAATCAGCAAACATACTTTTTTCAGTTAGAGGACTGCATCCTTCTCTTCTGTTCTAAGTACCATTACCAATATCTTTTTGTTGTTGTTGTTGTTTTGTTTTGTTTTTTGTCTTTTTGAGACAAGGTCCTGCTATGAAGCTCAGGCTCGCCTTGAGCTCACTTTGTAGCCCAGAACTTGCAACAACCCTCCTGCCTCAACCTCCCTCGTGCTGGGATTACAGGTATGTGCCACCACACTTGGCTCATTACTAATATTTTGTGATGCTACCTTATAGAAGTTGACAGACAGCAACTGGCTGACTACTGGAGTCTGAAGGAACGAATCCGGGAAATCTCAAGGACTGTACCAGGAGGGCCCTTTAACAGCCAGTGTGCCAGACACCAGTACTACTGTACCAAGAACAACAGATCCACCCATGAGCTCACAGAAGCACGGACGGACAAAGCGACACACTGAATCACACTTAGGAACAGATGGCAAAACCCAGAATATAGGCAACTAGACAGGATAAGCTGTCCTGTTCTTCTGCAATTAACTACAACAGATACAAAGAGGAAGGAGGGTCTCTAGGGTAAAAAAGGCATAAGAGATCTAGCAATCTTGGGGCTGGGGTTGCAGCTCAATGTGGGGCCTGAAGTGCGGTCTCCAGCGCCAAAAAAAGAGACACAGCAATTTTATTTGTCAAACAATAAAATTTTTTACTCAAACCTTGTAGAAAAGAAAAACCTTTATAAAACAACTGAGGAGATATAAAAACTGGCTAGAGAGTTACTGAGATTAAATAATTACCCTTGATGATTCCACTGGCATCAAGGCTATGGTTTTTGTTTTTCCTTCTGTTCTGGGGGGCTGGGGATCAACCCAGGGTCTTGTGTGTGCCAGGCAAGTGCTGTACCACTGAGCTCCACTCTGGCCCAAACTGCTGATGCTGAAGCGTCCTCATCTTTGGGAGACACACCCTGAAATATCCCTGGATGAAATGTGTCTGGGATTTGCATAAATCCAATGGTGGGAGGTGCGCGGGGAGTCATGTGAGAAGCGAGCGGCCATTTGATGAGGCACATCCAGGGGGTTGGTTACTACTCTTAGCACGTTTGAGTGTACCTACATATACTATTATAGTGTGCACATGTACCCGCCAGCATACCGAAGGCACAAACAGCAACTGCAGGTTAACTAAAAACCTTATGAGAACCCAACATTCATGTAGAGTTTGAAATCTGAAAAGGTAGAAAATACACCAGGCAAGCCATTTGCGTAATGACTCCTACCCTTGTTTCCTCATTTCAAAACCTCAGTGGCTTCGGGTTAATAATTTCCTATTGCAGAGAGCTGGTCACCATAAGAAGGGTGAGTAATATTTTTCTCTAAGTGTTACTTTTTTCCCTTTCTTGACTTGGACATTTTAGTATGTTGTTTGCATAAAGTACTAATAAATATAGATAAATATAATAAGGCATGGAAGTTGCCTTCTTTATATCCCAACAAAAGAACAATTTAAACCGTAACTGCTACTGCCACAAATCATGCTACAGTAAGTGCAATTCTGTTTTGAAATCCATGATAGTTACCTGGACAGTTTCACAGCAGTGCACCAAAAACTACGCTCTTCTAGCGTAAGATCTTCTATCATCACTGTCTCTCTCCGCTCCCACGCCAGCAAAGCACATGGACATACCTCGATCTTTCTTTCTCCCTTGCAGAGCTGGGGAAGCAAACCGGGGGCTCCCTGCATGCTGGGCACGTGGTCTACCACTGAGCTACACCCCAACCCTAACACACATCTTTTAAAAGGAAAAACTATTTTCTTTTACTTCCTAAGTCAGAACGCACTTCTGTGGCTATACCTGGAAATCTGATGCAAAAGTAGGAAGCTTTTCGGGGAGAGCAAGTATTTGAGGGTTAAGACTCTCTGAAGCGCAATGAAGATGGGATTAATTGGGCCTGAACAGAGCTGCTCAGTGGAACAAGCCTCCTTCTTCCTGCCCCCCCCCACACCCCGGGTCCCAGAGGCCCATCAAAAGAAAGTGAAAATAAGCAGAGCATTCATTAACAGGGCAGTGCTCATTCTACACGTAACTGCCAAGTGCCGGTGCACAGAGGAACAGAACCAGAGGAAATTCCAGAAGGGCAGAGAGTAAACGGCCTCCTTTCCACTCCCCAGTTCCCCATAACTCAGAGCCACACAGGCTGGAGTCCGCCCAGGCTGAAAGAGTGCTTTCACATGCCCCGCACAGCGAGGAAGCCAAGGGCTGGCGACCCACCTTCCACCGTGGCTAGAGCCTAACAAGTGAGAATCTTTCCTGCAGCGCTGGAACCGGGTTGTTAACAGTTGGAGAATCAAAGGTGACCCTGCTTTGTCTACCGAGCCTGGTCCCCCGACACTCACAGGGCGGTGGGGTCTTCCCGGAACACAGCCCAGTGGTTGTGCTGCTGCAGGGAGCCTGCCGTTTCCCCAGGCTCACTTATGGCTTTGGACTATGGAGCTGCATTAACTCTTCTAGAAAAAGGCTTCATTTTATAAAACCAGTTTTGAACTGTTCTTTCTCTTTCTATGTCTCTTTCATTTATTCTGGAAATATCCACTGGGTGCCTATATCCTGCCAGACACTGCTTGAAGCAGGGTTATTATGATGGAGAAGCCAAACGGGTATAACTCCTGCTTTTAAGAACCTCACAAGTCATCAGCAGAAGTGAAAGTAATGAAGCAATCTCACCGAGAAATGTATAGTTGCAACTGTAAGGCAAGGGTCCCCTGGGTTAATGGGATATTCAGCCTGTCAGAGCATCAGGAGAAGTTTCCTCAGGACCCAAGGACAATCTAACTGTGATCCAAGTTTCACAAAGACGGCTGGCAGGCCGGGGGTGGAGAGAGCAAGGAAGACAGAGAAAACACTGTGCACAAAGGCCCTGAGGCACAATGAACTGAATGCACCTGGAAAACTGAAGAGGGGAGAGGGGCTGGAACGGCAAGTGACCCAAGGGAGGTAGGAGAGCAAGGAAGCTGCTCAACATTATAGCACCCTGCAGGCCAGCCACATCAAACAGCTTTTCTCTATTCTAAGAACAACATGGTACCCAGAGTTCTTAGTCAAAGTGTAATGAGCTGAACACCAGAAATCAGAAATCATTCTGTAAACTGGGCCCAGTGGTACACATTTTTAATCCCAGCTACTCGGGAGGCTGAGGCAGAAGATTACAGGGTCAAGGCTAGCCTGGCCAA
>PVJX010036098.1:0-11761 GCA_004027295.1 Dolichotis patagonum
GGCCAGTGTTGGAGCACTGGGACTCACCTCACTCAGTCCTGACTTTCCTGCAGGTTCTTGGCTCCCTGAATTGAAAGATGATAGCTGGGCGTCGTGTACTAAGGCCCACAGAACCTCTGGGGCTCAGACCTGTGTCCTACAGAGCTGGATAGGGACTCAACCACTGGGAGTACAGGTCTCAAACTCTGCACAGGCCATTGCCACAGGGCTGAGTGTACCCTGCACAGTCTCAGCCTCCTGAACTGAAAGAAGGCCACTGGGCTTGGTGCACTGAGGCCCCTGGAACCTCCTGGGCCCAGTCCAGTGTTTCAGGGATTTGGGCAGGAACTCAGCCACTGCGAGCACTGGTCTCAAACTCTCCCTGGGCCAGCACCAGTGGGCTGGAACTCATCTCATGCCACCTTTACCACCCGGACTGAAAGAATGTTGTCCGGCATGGTCCACTCAAGCCACCCAAACTTCCTGAGCCTACTCCAGTGTCTTAGGGAGCTGAGTGGGCACTTAACCACTGTGAGTGATGGTCTTAAACTCTCCCTAGGCCAGCAACGGTGTGCTAGTACTCACCTCAGGTGGCCTTGTCTCCCTCACATGGCCTTGGCTCCCTGGATTGAAAGAAGGTCACTGGCCATGGTCCAGTCAGGCCCATGAAACCTCCTGAGCCTAGTCTAGTGTTTTAGGGAGCGGGTTGGGCACTTAACCATTGCAAGTGATGGTCTTAAACTGTCGCCTGGCCAGTGCCTGCAGGCTGGAACTCCCCTTGTGTGGACTTACCTCCCCAGACTCAATAAAATTATCTAGCAATACTCTAATAAGTCTTATTGAATTTGTTGCCTCAGTAGCCCCTGAAATATCTACAGTGCACAGATTATACTCAGCAACTTGACCAGCATTATCTTTGGCAGTGGTTAGATTAAATTAAGACATAAATTGAAAAAAAAATAATGAAGATTTCATCATTCACTGCACTCTTGGGGTTCCAAATACTTTGTACAAGAATAGAAGCCTATTCCTACCCTACAAAACTTCTCTAAATATTCAGAATATTGTGTTAATACTATTACTGTGTCTGTTCTTTTTCATTTTTCTCTTTCTTCTTTCTTTCTTTCTCTTTCTTTCTTTCTTTCTCTCTTTCTTTCTTTTTTTTTGTATTAGGAATCTAACTTAGGACCCAGTGCTTGCTAGGCAGGTGCTGTGCCTCTGAGTTAAATCCTTGGCCCATCTGTGTCTGTTCATAACAACTATACCACATGCAAATTCCCAAGCATATACAATTGTTTTATTGCAAAGGATGTATACCAAAAAACAGATGGCAGAGTATTAAACTACATATGTTTTTATAATGATTTAGGTAAAGTTCATAATTATACAATTATATTATCTAGGCAATTACAAAGTTGTAATTTATACGTAATCTTATAAATTCTATATTTCTATACATTTCATATAAAATTCTATTTAACTACAATCTGTAATGATGGAAGACACATAAGTGATTGCTTCTGGCTGAGAGTGTGCATGAAGAAAGCCAGTAATATTTACAGAGGGATACAAATTTTCTATATTTTACTTTTGTTAATAATTGCATGGTTATAGTTTTTTAAACTTGAACTGTACCTTTAAAATAGGCAAATTAAATTTGCATCTTATATCCCACTACATTTTATTTAACATGGTATGAAGAGAAATTATTTCAATGGGTTAAGGTATAGGCAAAGAAAATGAATATGAAAAACAAAAAATCCAAATGTAGCACTTAACAATAGAAGGTAATTATTATTTTGTACAACATAAACTATAGTAGTACTCTATCCAAAATAACCTGCTCTTTGGAGGTAGCATAAATGAGAGTGCAAAATAGTATGACTGATTTACTCTGAGAATTCAGGGAGAACTTCATCAGGAAGTTACTGTTGTCACTATATGAATGATAAGCAGAAGTTATCTGAGTGAAAGGGTACTGAAGGAGTGGACTTGAAGGATATTTCTAAGTATAAAAGCACATTCTAAAGCCTGATGCAAAATAAAGATAAACTGTACTGAAGTAAAACATGGGTGGAAACTGCTTGACATAAGCTACAGAGGAAAACAAGGATCAGACCATGTAGAATTTTGGAGGATTTTACTCTATACTAGGGCCACTGAAGGATTTTAAGCGAAATTTTTATTTGCAGCATAATCAGATTTTCATATTGAAACAAATCTATGCCAGTTGCTGAATAGAGATAAATGACATAGAATTTCAGAGAATGGATGCTAAGAAAATAATCATGTTTCTATATTTGTAATCTTAAAGGACATGATATGTTAGAAAATTTGTGTAAAAACTGATCAAAAAAATGGATAGTTAGTAGAAATAGCTAAAATTTAAAATCAAGGACATTTGGATGTGAGGGAAGAGAGAGTTGTTTCCTCTATTTCTGTCTTTTAAAACTGAACATATGGTGTTACCATTCACTTAGATACAGAACACCAAACAGAATGAAATTTACTGGTAAAAAAACTTTATATGACATGGTTCTTATGCATTATTTCCTGATCCTTGTTTTGGTGTATTTGAGGTGTTATAAGAAAATATGAAAAACTTGTAGTTTAAAAAAACAGAATTTCTCACATATCTAGAAACTAGAAACTCCAGTACCAAGCATGATCTCAGACAATGTCTGGTAAGTGTCTGTTTCCTAGCTTATAGCTGGTGCCCTTTTTGCTGTGTCTTCTCATTGCTGAAAGGATACTGCTCAAAGGTGATTAGGTTTCAACATAAACATTTTCAGAGACCATAAATAGCATTCTCCTCTGGTCCCCCCAAAATACATTCAATCCACTGCAATACTTTGTAAAATCTTAATTTTTTAAAGTATGAGTATTCATGTCTAAATACAAAGAATTACCTAAATACCTCCTAAATTTAATGAGTCAGATATAAGTCACAATTCATTCTGAGACACACTGTTCTCCAACTATGAATTGTGAAATAAACATACTTCTAAAATGAGTGGTAGGACAAGTAAGGAAAAGATATTCTTATTTCAAAAGAGAAAATTAGGAAAGAAAGGAGGAATGAGTTGCAAATAAGTCAGAGACTCAATAGGCATACTGTATTACATTTTAAGGCTTGAGAAAATAATCTTCTCTGAATGTATGTCCTACCTTGACAGGCACACTGGGGCCTGGGTTTTCCCAAAAGCTTTCAGTGAATCTGCCTTGGTGGCTCCATTAAACATTGCTTCAGGTGTGATGCTAGGAAACTTGCTCTAATGATACCCCTTGGGGTGGACCACGTGGTAGAGACTCTAATTCACTCTTTGAAATCTAGGTGGAGGTAGCCATATCCATAAAGACAGTTAATATGCTGCCAGAAATGGCACTGTGTGGATACTGCCAAAAATTGTTCCTTCTACAATTCAAAAGGCAGCACCTTTTTTCACAGGACCCACAACTCAGAAAGCTGAGGAACATCACACTACATGATTTCAAAAGCAAAATTTATTTTACTAAATAACTTGTGCTCTCAAAATCTTGAATATAATTCTTTTAACATTTAAAAATACTATTTACGTTTTGTTTTTCATTAAGTATTTAAAATTAATTTCTTTGAAATAATTTTATGTATAAATGTGACATATATCTTTAGCAGCCAACCTTATAATTGAAAAGAGAAGTGTGAGCATATTCATTAGCTAGAACTTTATTTATGTTTATGTTTTCGGTGGTCAATATTCAAGAAACCATTGTTGTTTTGACTAGAACTATAATCACATGAAAATTTTTGCTAATATAGTTCCCAAATATGAAAAATAAAGCAATTTATAAAAATTAAATGCAAATACATTTTATTATTATGCATAATAGTAAGAATAATGAACTATTTGTTTGTCAATGACTTGGAAATAATAATGATCAATGATGATTTGCAAACTGCAGGAGAGGAAAACAAGAAGTCAGCAAGAAGCTACAACCTCCTATGGGTCAGTATCATGCATGGACTGACTGGGGGAATGCCAGACACCAGACATCCCCTATGAGTTGGCATGATTTTCAGACTACAGGAGAGGAAAACAAGAAGTTAACAAGATGCGAAGTCCTCCTGTGAGTCAGTGTCACACGCACGCTGCCTGGGGAAGAACCAGACTCAAGCCCTTCCCTCTGAGTTGGCAACATTCCCAGTCTTTAGAAGAGGAGAACCAGAGGTCAACAAGCTAAGACCTCCTGTGGATCGGCACCATGAACAGGCTGACTTGAGAAAGGTCAGATGTTAACCACCTCTGATGTGTGGACAGGAAGCCGAGAAGAGCCATCATTCCTCCTCCGTGGGAGACTGGCTGGTCCAGACAGACACAGCTTGTGATGACAGCTAATGAGGTGAAATGCAGCTTGATGCTTGTAGTGTTTAGTGTTTCAGAGACTATGCAAGCCTAAAGCTGGTAGTCTGATCATCTATTTGGAAGATGGCAGTGCACAGTGTGGCATATATTAGGTATCTCCTTCTGAAGGTGGTACACATTGCTAATTGCTTATGTTTATTAATCTTAAAGAGAATAAAACAAAACAAAGCAAAACAGAACAAAGCAAATCAAAACAAAAATACAAGTGCACATAGCTTCAAAACAAGAGAAAAAAAGTTAACAGTGGCTAAACTAATGTGATTTTTTCTTCAAAATAGTTGAAATTACCTTCATACACAATAAATTCAAACAAAACAAAATAGTATAAACCATAAAAGAATAGAAACATGGGACTTTAAAACAAGACACTAGCATATCAACAATGGCTCCCATAATGCCTCTTGTTTTCTTCAAACTAACTGTCCATACCATCACACATAAAGGAATCAAATTATAGAAAACAGACTAAAATTAAAATCAAAACAAAAGAATGAAAGCATTACAGGACTTCAAAACAGGATAACAGGAAATGAACAATGGTTACTATAAAGTTTCATTTTCTTCAACAGAGCCACCCATACCATCACACATAGTAAACTTAAATAAACCAGAGCAAAACATTCAAAACAAAGAATAAAAGCATTATAGGATTTCAAAGCAAGATGATACGAAAGGAGCAATGGCTACCATAATGTCTCATTTTCTTCTAAATAGCTGTTCACAAACAAATATACAATAAAACCAAAGCAAACCAAACCAAACCAAACCAAACAAAACAAAACCAGTTAAACAAAAGAATAAAAGCATTATAGGACTTCAAAACAAGATAATAGGAAATAAACAGTGGTTGTCATAGAACATCCTGTAATCTTCAGAATAGCTGCCCATACAATCAGACACAGTAAAATCTAATGAAACAAGACAATACAAAACCAAAGCTAACAAAATTATGAAAATGATTCAAGTTCAAGAAAATACAGTAAGACATTAACAGTGGTTATCACCTTCCCCTTCTAGATGTTTCCTCCCCTATCACTTTCATAATAGCCATTGTGCTTTTGAATCCCACTAACATATTCTCGTTTTATGGTAGAGTTCACCCAAATGAGTTCAAACCATTTCACCCATGAATATGATCTCCAGTTGTATCTATTTACATACAAGATCCTTGAGATTAACCTTCTTTATAGCTGTGTAGCTTTTCATTGTATGAAAATATCGTATCTTTCTTATCCATTCTGCAGTTGAAAGGCAAATTACGCTTGCTTCTTTCTGATCTTCTGTCACAAGGAACAATCGTTTCTCTCCTTGAATTCTGAGTCTGTGAATTTCCTTTAAACTTAAATATGTGCCTTGTATACAGTATATTGATGGGTCTTGTTTCTTGATCCACTCTCCCTGTGTTACTATTTATTGGTGAACTAAGAGCATCCACATTAATGGTTATAATTGGCATATATTGGTTTATCTCTTCCATGCTATTTTCCTGCTGTTGGCCCTCCACATTTTGCCTTCATTCAATTGTCTGTCCTGTTTGGCAATCTTCCTCTCTGCTGTTCTTAGAACCATGGTCATCTTTAACTCTCTAGAATATCCTTTAGCACTCTCTATAGGCTTAGTGTGGGAGTCATGAATTCCTTCAGTTGGTCATCATCATGGAAGTATTTTATTTTTCTAGCAATTTTGAAAGATAGTTTTGCAGTGTACATCAATATAGGTTGCAAGTTGTTTATCTCATTATTAAATACTGTATTCCAAATTCTTCTTAACTTGATGGTTTGTTTTGACAACTCTGCTGTGATTCTGATTGGTTTTCCTGTATAGGTGATGTCTTTCTTTAATCTAACAGCTTTTAACATTGTGTTCTTGTGCTGAATTTCTTAGATCTTGATTATAGTATGTCTGGGTGTAGATTTATTTTGGTTATGGCTAGTTGAGTTCTATGTGTCTCTTTAAACTGTTTGCCAAATCTTTTCCCCACATTTGGGAAGTTGTATGCTATTACTTCTGTAAATAATCCCTTTGTCTCACTTATGTGGACCCCTGCTTTTTCACAGATACTTATCATTCTTAAATTTTTTTCTTGTGTCATCTTCCAGCTATTGAATTATCATTTCCTGGTTCCTTGTTAGTTTTAAGAGATCTATCATTTCACAATCACTAGCTGTGATCATGTCTTCAAGGTCTGAAAGTCTACCTTTAGTCTCTTTCAAGCAGTTTTGCCTGTTTTTGATCAACATTTTTATTTCCTGGATATCGTTTGAATCTTTTTCATACATTGTAACTGCTTAATATATTGTTCCTTCAGCATTTCTATCATTTTGTTATGCTTTTCTTTTTTTAATGTATATATTCTTTATTTATGCTCAGTTTTTATTTCATTTTGTGATTTCTATTTTTACCTGAAATATCATTTCTTTTCTAATTGCTTTTCCAGTCTTATGAAGTTGCTTCTTTACCTCAATTGCTATCCTCTTGGAGATTTCAGGTTTGTGACTTCTGTTTTTTTTCCATGGCTATATCTCCCAGACTTGTTCTGTGTGAGCTAGATGTCTGATATTGCCTTTTGCTCCTTCATCTTGACATTCTCCTGGCCCCATCTGAACAAGCCCATTGTGGGGTACCAAGCACTTGCCATGTTGGCTGCCTCTCCACAGTACAGAGATATGGGCCAGGCACCTTGGTCTCTCTAAACCTAGGGTAGCAGGACATGTGGTGGACTTCTTTATACCTGTGCACATACACTGGGGCTTGCCCAGTGGCCAGGTTTCCATGGTGGCGGGGCTGCTTGTTCTCTCAGTCTGTGTGTCTACACAGGCACTCCCACAATGATGCTAAGCACAGTGGTGTTTTTTCTGATTCTCCTGGTTGATGATGGCTGCTCCAATGAAGCAAGGGTCTGCAATGGTGGACTGCAAGTACATGGGGCTTATCTGGTTGTATGTCCCTGCTCACACTGGAGTTATTCAGTATTTTTCATTAATTCATTAGTCCAAGTTTCTTAGAACTGCACCAAAGAACTATTACACCATGGCCTTTATGCAATTTCCTTCCCTCCTTCCTTCCTCAGCTTGTCCTTTTCCTGCACCTAACTTGAGCTTCTGTCAGAGGAATTACTTGCAGTCCCTTAAATATATTGCTTGCTGAATGAATACACAAAACTGCAAACATTCTTAGAAACAACAGGCAAGAACAAGAACAGAGACCCTGAGAGAATCAGGTGAGAAGTGACTATAAGAGAGTGAGATGAAGCACATGTAGGAGTCTTGGCTTTGTCTTTCCCTCTTCTTAAGGAGCTGGAAGCTGAAGAACTTTTCAGGCAACACTCCAAGATACCCCTGCCTCATATTAACGCAGGCATCTTGGTCCCATTCACTTACTGATAGAGGGGCCTCCAGGGATTTGTTTCTCATACTTTTAGGGATCTTCTCCATGTTGCAACAGGGTGAACACCCTTGGTTTGCTAAATGGAAATCCCGGGGATGCAGGTTCTCGTAGTTCTCCAGAATCATGTCATGGTACAAGCTTCTCTGCAGAGCATCCAGCTACCTGTACTCATTCCAAGTAAAGAGCACAGCCAAGTTGAAGGTGATTGACACCTGAGCTCTTGACTCCTTATGCTTATTAGCCATGTCCTCTTCCAGGGTTTTTCCCCTTGGATGGTTATGGTCTCCAGCAGACAGATCACTGGGCTTGGGTCTGGGCCAAGCCAGCTGCACTCACAAGGAAAGCTCCGGTCCCACTGTCCAGCCCACACCAACCCCACATCTTGACCCCACTGCCAGGTACCTTAGCCTGGGTGTTGCATACCCAGTAGCCTGTTGATTCCCTATTATCTTGATGTGGAGTCCTATTTCATTTGGTGAGGTTTTATTTTGTTTAATCTTGTTTGAGTTTATTATATCTGATGGTATGGACAGCTATTTCAAAGTTAACAACATGTATCATGGTAGCCATTTGGATTTACTATTATCTTATTTTGAAGTCCTGTATTGAATTCATTGTTTTGTTGTTATTGGTTCTATTCTGCTCCGTTTTGTTTGATTTTACTATGTCTGAAAATATGGGCACCTACTTTTAAGAAAAAAAGAGGCAGTATGGCAACCATTGTTGCTTTCTTATTATCTTGTTTTGAAATACTGTGTCACTAACACTGTGTTGTTTTGATTGTAATTATTATTTTATTTTATTGCTTTTATTATCTTTAAAATAAGATTAAAAAATAATGAGCACTGACATGCAAAGTAGTAGAACACACATGTCATTAATGTCAATATCCACCTGATAGATACCCAATCTTGATGTCATATATATATGTGATTGAAGCAATAAGGAAACTGTCAGAACTCTTTTCAAAATAACTGGAAAACAGTGCCAACAAAAATCCAGGAATGGATGAAGGCATTAACATATACAACAGAAAGGTAAGCAATTTTATCATACACAGTTTTCAAGAAACATTGCATACCGAATAGCAAGAAATATCATGGAAAATTTATTCCCAAAAATGTCAAAAATCTTGTTCAATATTGAGATTTCTCTGTTGGTGAAATGCAAGATGAAATGTTTTTCCTTCTTTTAAAAAATTCTTATTGATAAATATAATGCCACTTCATATGCTTTTAGTTTTATGCACACCTAAAGAAAAAAATATTTGAAGTAGATAAAAGGATTAGTTATCCATACAATACCAAATTGATCATCACACCAAGTGATTTTATTCAGTATTGTAGTAATAGTACTCCTTATATGTACATGAAAATAACAACACTTCATGGTATTAATCAAATATTTATCAATTGTGCAAAATTCTCAAAGGAACACTTAACAATTTTAGAAAGAATTGTTAATTTTCCTGCAACTTCAATGCCTTTAGTACTTCAGAAATGAGGTTTAATGGCATTATTTTTACATAATTAAAATGACTGGACACTATTAGTTTTATATTTATTCCTCATTTTCATTTTTTAGCATGACCTTGGGGTTATTTTATCCATTTCCAATTTCTTACTCTAAAGTTTGCTTTTAAATAGCAAGTAAATATGCATGTATTCTTCTAAGATGGTTGTAGAAAAAAGAATTTAAGTAAAGATATTACATATTATAGGCAGGAGAGACCCACAGTTATCCTTATTTAGAGAATTAATATACAGGATAGGAATTTTGTACTCACTAAAAGAATTTATTCTATACTGGAGCAGGGATGGTACACTATGTTTCATTGTGACCTATATAAAACTGTCCTCAAATATATACTTTCCCTTTATTATGATCCTGTGTTCAGATAGCCAATCACTAGTTATTCATTTGACTTTTTTAGAATTTCATATACATTAGAAAGGAGTATTCTATAGAGGGTCAAGTATCATAACAACTGAAAAAGGAATTATGTAATGTAAAATTTTATTTTCTGCTTTACAAACATAATTCTCACATAAATTTAACATTATCTGCTTGACAGGGATCAGATAATAAGCAATAGTAAATTAATTACTCTGATGGTACTTTTGCCAAGAAATTATCATAAGTTATCAACCCATGAGACTTGATTTACTGATAAAGATAAGAGGGCTAATGAAAAATTTTAAAAAGCAATCCTCTGCAAATAAATGCACAAATGCATTAATCTTTCACAAATATTTTGTTTGCTATTTTCTATGACCTCCATTGATATCAGTAAATTTGAAAATTGTTTCTCCAAATCAACTCTAGCATTTATCTAATTCTATCCTAGAAATGGCAACCCTTACACAAAATGCTTAGTGGTGTTCATTCAGATTGTCATTTGATCAAAACTTTTAATAAATTTTCTTCACTAACAATCAGTTGAAAACGTAAGTGGATTTACTTTCTGGCATCCCTCACCAAAATACTATTCTAGTTTTGAGTCTGAAAATATTCTGATATCTCCGAAGACTTCACAGCCGTAGAGTTCATGTTGAATCAATACTGCTCTCAAATTAAAATAATAGACTACTCTGCATGTAGTGATTGACATTCAGTTTTAGGTTTCTTTGATGTTGTAGGAAATTTCAGAATTTGAAAGGTGCTCACACTCCATTTAACATAATACTTAAAGAGAATTACAATTAAGTTGAATAAAGATGTGTCAGAGAAAAGTTTTAAATGGAGCAGTTATCTTTCAGATCTTTTGATTATATTCTCCTTGGGATTCTCTCCAGTTCTCCACTGTGGTCCTATTTTTACTACTTTGGATAACATTGAGCAAGATAAAATACACAAGTAACAGAATGATTATTTTCTGCAGTGTATTAACATTTGTTATACTGAAGATTTATAAGCTGTGGCACCATACATTTTTTGTGTTACCCTTTTCATATACAGGTCTATTTCTTTATAGCTTTATGCCAGAGTTAACATGTCAGCTATAAATTCATATCCAGAAGTTCAAAATGAAATTTGGTGGTGTTAGCAGGAACTCTGAAGATATTGCTTCTGTTCAGATCACTGTTCAAATACGTAGTCTTCTTCTATCTACACTAAAAAAAACTGGCAAAAGAAGGGGTCTAGCAATTTTATCCTGCATGGAATTAAGTATTTTCCTAACTTAACCCTCATCATTTATTCTCTCAAATCCTTATTTCCTACTCGTATCTTCTTGTGACATGTATTCACATAATAGTGCAATCTGGTCACTTCCCAAGGCATACTTTCTAGCAATGCATTTCTCTCTCTCTCTCTCTCTCTCTCTCTCTCTCTCTCTCTCCCTTTCTCTCTCATATATATATATATATATATATATATATATATATATATGAATAAAATACAAGAACAAGGAAGAAAAGTTCATTTTACATTTACCCTAGAAAATATTCTCCTGTGTTTAACTCTCCTGGAGTATTCAATGAAAAGTGAAAAGTCTTGGAAGTTCAGAAAAGATAATTGAAAGTTAGAGAAAAGAAGATGCACAATATTTGCAACAAAATTTATATGTGACATTGAGAATGATCCCTTCTTAACCTGGTAGCCTTTTTGAATACATATGTAAATATGTGCATTTGTTACCATATATTAATTTGCCACATATATAGTAGGTGTCCACTCTATGCAGATCAAACTTCAGTACCAAGAAGGAAAGATGCACCAGGTAGAAATAATTTCAAAGTGAAATCCTTGCTTAGGAAATTTACTGTAGGTGATAATTTCTATGAGTTCAAAATATGGAATAACCTATTTGCTGGGGGATAATAAATAAAGTATAGGACATTGTATTAGGTTTTGAAGAATGAGTAAAATTAGATGAAAAATACAGTTGGCAATATTTCAAAGATAAATAAATATACAGGCAAATATGCAGGCTAAGGTGGAAGCAATAGGCAACAAACACATCTGGCTTATTGCAGTATGGGATTCATTTT